>JAQZBX010027253.1:0-18885 GCA_029593785.1 Cabassous unicinctus
GTTCATATCACAGACCACACTCTTTCCCACCCAGTTCTGCATGGTATATTCTGATGGAAAATGGCCTACATTCGTCGGTGCTTCGCCACTCAGGACAACCCCCAAAGTCCCAAAAAAGCCCGAGTATTTCAACTGCCCCTCCTCTCCCTGCCCCAAAAATGTCCAGTGGCCACCGTCTCCACCTCACTGTTACAATTTTAAGATACTTTAAAGGATTATGTAAAGCAGTTTCACCTTCAGTTTCAACAGATTATTTTTAAAATGGTGGAAATCAAGAACCATTTATGATGATTTATACATTTTTTAAGATTTTGATTACCAAGAAGGCAATCACATTTGGGGCGCTGACTTTCCTTTCCATATTAAAAGTCAAAATCCTTTCTCAAAGTCCTGTGTAGATCAGCCAACATCTCTCTCTCTCTCTCTCTCTCTCTCTTTTTTTTTTTAAGGCAGTACCAGGGATTGAACCCAGGACCTTGTACATGGAAAGCAGGTGCTCAACCACTGAGCTACAGCCACTCCCCAGCTAACATCCTTTGAAGCTGTTACAATTTTGGTGCTTCTTGCTATTGCTACATCTACTGTAAATTGAAACTAGAGTTAGATATAGAGAAGATATAATTGGTTCTTTTTTGGTTTTTTGAACTTTTTTTTTTTTCTTTTAAAGATTTATTGCCCCCATCCCCCCCATTGTCCTGCGTTCGCTGTCTTCTGCTCTCTGTGTGTTCTTCTGTGTTTCCCCGTCCTCTCGCCAGGAGGCACTGGGAATGGATCCTGGGACACTCTGGAGTGGAGAGAGGCTGCTCAATCTCCTGCGCCACCTCAGCTCCGTGGTTTGCTGTGTCTCTTATTGTCTCTTTTCTGTGTCTCTTTTTGTTGTGTCACCTTGCTGCGCCAGCTCTCTGCGCACGCCAGCACTCCTGGGCGGGCCAGCTTGCTTTTTCACCAGGAGGCCCCGGGAATCAAACCCTGGACCTCCTATATGGCAGACGGGAGCCCAATTGCTTGAGCCACATCCACCTGCCTATAATTGGTTCTTAAGATTTCCTTCACTAATATGTTTCTATTGAAGAGGAAATCACTTTCGAGAATATTTTCTATTTTCTAGACCCAGGAAGTAAATACTTATGTTACTTTGATGTTGGTCCTTCCAGACACAAATGTATTTATTTTTAATTTTTTTGCTTTCACATGCATTTTTGTACATAGCTTTGTGTCATTTATTTCATACATAAATGGAATCATACTGTCCCATTTGTGCAACTTGCTTCTTTTTCACCCTGTAAGATTCCTTAAAGAGCTTTCTGTATTAGTACATGGGCATGTAAATCCATACTATTAAGCATCCCCCAGTTGTTAGCATTTTATTATTCATTGCATAGTGAACAATTCATTACTCATGCTGCTTTGCATGTGCCTCTGTATGTTCCTGTGGGATTATTGCACTGGAATAAATACCTGGACATGGACTTTGCTGCAATTCTCTTATTTTATAATTGAATCAAACATTGCCCAGAGATATAAAATACCATTTGTCTAAAGACTCATGGTTTGTGGCAAAGCCAGGACCAAAACCCAAGTCTCCAGACTTCTAGTTTACTGACCTTTCTGCTAAACCATATACGGTGGCTACTCTGGTGCTCTGCTCAGATCATTTCTTCATGGCAGTGCTCTCATCCTCAGATGCTGGGGTATCGCTCCTGGCCGCTCACAGCTGCATCCCTCAGGGAGAATTGCTCTTGGCTGCAGGGAACTGCGCAGGCCAAGGGTATGCCCTCTCCCAGAAGGTGTTCCATGCCTAATGACTGGTTGATGCAGGAATACAAAGACCTACCTGCCTTGTCTCAATTTAGGACAACTCTGAAGAGCCACCTCAGCTCCAGAGCACTCTGTAAGGTGGGCTGGGACATCAGTTGCAACCACATTCAATGTCAGCTTCTCACTGGACCCAGTCCTGACTCCTTACAGGGGTAGCTCCCGGGAATACTCGCTAACAAATTTTCTGTAGTCAATGCTCTGGCTCAGTCTGTTTCCAGGGAACTCAATCTAAGACACGGTATGTCTTTCCCAAATGTCTCTCCAACTGTGAATCTGAGAGTTCAGAGGCAGAACAAGACATGATGCTCAGAACTGGGTGTGTCTCAGGGGTCAGTAATTCCTGTAGACTGCAGAGCCACTAATAATGCTAAGCAATGCAGTGGGCCAGTACTGGAAGAAAAGCTGCAGAAAGGGAAGAAGGAAAGAAAAAGGAGATGGAGAGGTTAGGGGAGCTGCTACAAATCTTTTCTTTTAAAAGAAAAGACAGGGCTTACATCAAGAATAAGTAAATAAATAGATGTATTAGGATGGAGAAATTTTTTTAAAACAAATTATTGAAGTATATCATTCATATATGAACATACATAAACAATAAATGTTCAGCAAACATTGTGAACCTACAAAACAAACATGTATAACATCACACAGGGCTCCCACACATCACCCCACCACAAATACCCCGCATTGTAGTGAAACATTTGTTAACAAATTATGAAAGAGCATTGTCAAAGTATCACTACTAACTATAGTCTGTATCTTATTCCCCTATACTTTTTCAAAAAGGATTTATTTATTTACTTTTATCCATTTTTTTTGCTGTTTTTGTGTCCATTCACTGGGCAACTCTCTGTGTCCATTTCCTGCCCTCTCTTTTCATCCTTCTCCTCCTGTCTTCACTGGGATTTGATCCTAGAAACCTCCAATGTGGGAGAGAGGCATCCTACCGCCTGCGCCACCTTAGTTCTGGGTTTTTTTGCACATCTCGTCTTGGCTCTGCCTTGTGTCATTTTCCTGTTACGTCATCTTGCTGCGTGTCTCGTGGGGCCTGGCAGTGCACCTACACGCGGGACCTGCGGGCCTCACCCGCGCACGGGGCCTGGTGGTCTATGTGCCTTTTATATTTTTCTTTTTTTTATTGTTACTGGGAGGTCCTGGGGATGGGATCGAACCCAAGTCCCTCCATATAGGAGATGGATGGCCAACCATTTGAGCCACATCCTTCCCCCTATTGCATCTCTTAAGGTTGCCCAAGAGTTACAGTCATTTCCCATACAGGATGGTCATATAATAAATCAGGTTTAGTTTATCACCAGCATTCTAAAAGCCAGACCTAGGGAGAAAAACACGGTCTGCGGACACATACATGGTTTGTAATATAGCTAATGTTTAGCCTACCCTGATTATCACAAAATCAGGACAGCGAGAATATTCACATAGGATGGAGACATTTTATTCACAAGAGTTCCTTTTAGGTAGAGCACTACCTTTTAGGGATAATGCAATGACAAGTGTGATGTACTCCCATTCTCCCCTCCATACAGATGCACGCCCTACCCCAAAACATGGGTGTAGGCCAGCAATCCAGTAGTATGGTCTACTACAGTAGTCTGTAGTCTCAAGAATACAGAGAGGGGAAAATGTTGGCTAAAGGGAAAGGCATCTGAAATTCTAAGGGAAATCAGGAAGAAGGAAAGAGAATCCAGGGTAGCTGGGTGCTGCGTGGAAGAAATGGATAAAAGTGAGAGAACCCTTGTGGAAAGGAAGTTGAAAAGTTACTTTCAAAGGATAAAAAAGTCTAACCGGAGACTTGCCAAGCCATTCACTATGGAGTGTGCAATTTACTGGCCTTTTTCCTTTTTTGTACCAAGAGGTCCCAGGGATCGAACCCAGGTCTTCTATATGGTAAACAGAAGCTCAATTGCTTGAGCCGCAGCCACTTCCCTATGGAGTGTGCAATTTAAACCATCCTCCCCCCCTGACTCTTTCTCAGATAAATGTCCTCTCTTACCCAGAAACCTGTCTAGTGACCCTGTCCCTAGCACCAGTTGATTAGACCTGGATTGGACCCCTGAACCAAACCGAACTAGTCAGATTCTCTCAATCAGTAATTTGGAATTGGTATTCAGAGACATAATTCTGTGTATGCAATTGGAATTACAGTAATGTAAGCCTGGGAGCTAAGGTATGGCTGTCTTCCAGGAGCACACAGAGAAGCAGAGAATGCCAGGCTAAATAGAGAGAGTGGAATAAATTACTTGCATAGAGAAAAATAAATACAAGAGATGTACAGAGTATACTCTGGCATCCTTATGGTTTTCTAGGTCCTGCTTAAAGACCTAACTGCATTCTTGCCCTTTGGTTCTGTAGGTCACTCCTAAAGACTTCTGATAAATTATTAAGTCTAGTTCAAGGTACATTCTACTACTTTAATCAAAACACTTTCAACTAAAGATATTGGTTCCAGGAGCTGGACTAGCTGGATTGCAAGCAATAGCCCTTTAGAGAAAACGCAGAATTGGCTCAGTTGAAGTAATATAAAATCGGAGTGACAATAGGAGAGGAAAGTAGCTTGATTTTGTTATTTGCAGCCATACAAAAAAATTTTAAAGCAATTTTATTGAGATATATTCACATACCATACAGTCTATCTAAAGTGTACTTTCAGTGGTTTTTGGTATAATCACAGAGTTGTGCTTTCATCACTGCAATCAATATTTGAACATTTTCATCACTCCAAAAAGAAAATCCCCCTGCCCCATGCCAGCCAGCAGTCACCTCTCAATCCCTCTATCCCCCTCCTATCATACATATCTGCCAATCCAATTCCATTTCTACAAATCTATCCATATTTATAGTTTATGTAAATGAAACCAAACAATATGCAGTACTTTGTATCTGGTTTCTGTCACTTAGCGTAATTTTCTTTTTTATGATTGATGGAAAAAATATATATTACTATTCACTAAGGTCCATAGTCTGCTTTAAGCATACCTTTGCACAAGTACCGCCCCATTATTAACATCTTGTAATATCCATGCACAGTTGAAGAACATTTTTATATTTGTACTGTTAATCACACTCATTTGCAACAGGGTTCAGTATGCTACACAGTGCCATGTTTCATCCTTTAGCTTTCCTCCTAGTGACATAAACTTTCCTTTAAACCACAATCATACCCCCATATTGGCACTGCTAATTACATTCACTCTAACTTTCTATCATCACCTCTATCCAATTCCAAACATTTACAATCAACCTTATTACCAATTCTGCACAAGTTAAGCCTCAGCTCTCAATTCTCTATTCTCATTCTATCTTCTGATGACCAGTCTTCTGGCTATTAACTCCAGGACTTTTCTCATTATATTTAATTCATATTAGTGAGATCATACAATATTTGTCCTTTTGTGTCTGGCTAGTTTCACTCAACACAATGTCCTCAGGGTTCATCCATGTTGTCATATGCATCACAACTTCATTTCTTCTTAACAGCTGAATAATTTTCCATCGTATGCATATACCACATTTTGTTTATCCATTCATCTGTTGATGGACACCTGGTTGTTTTCATCTTTTGGCAGTTGTGAATAACACTGCTATGAACTTTGGTGTGCAAATGTCTGTTCATGTCCCTGCTTTCAGTTCTTCTGAGTTTATACCTGGAAGTAGGATTGCCAGATTGTATGGCAGATCTTTACCTTCCTGAGGAACCACCACACAGACTGCAGCCATACAAATTTGATAATCACGATTAGAGTGCGAAGAAGAAAAATGCCAATGGAAAGTCATTTAATGAAATTCTATAGAGAGCAAAAGAGAAAAGTCTTGGACATGGAAAGAAAAATCTAGTGCTTATCAGGTAGACAGGTACAAGAAGTGAGTTGAGAACAATATTTGTGCCTTCAGATGAAGAAAATGCTAAGAAGAAGTAAAGCAAGTTTTACATTTTAATAAATATAATTATTTTAAAAGTGTTAATTCTAGAATTTTTAGTCCCTGAGTTGTCTGTTCCTTAAGTTTGTATCCAGGTAGTGATATGAAGAGATTTCCTTGAGTGCCAGGAACTAACAAAACCAACAAACCAATGCAAAAACCACCATTTACAGTCTTTACAAATTGGCTCTGTTTTGGCTGTGCTCTCCTTTGTAGTTTAGCCTTTATATCAAGATCAGCTGGAGGCAATGTGACGTATAGGGTCCTCTCCATCTTATCTGAGCCTGCTTCTTTTCCTAGGCTTGGGCTGCCTCCTGGCCTTAGAAATTCTTCTGTTTACAAGAATTTGAATGTCCCCTCTACTCCCTATGAAATAGACTTTCTCCCCTAGCCATGTCCTCTAAAAAGCAGGTAATGCTTTGCACAGATCACTTCAATTCAATTGTTTCTTATATTGTTTTGGCTTTCTGCAAACTGCTTCTACCTGCAGGGCAAGTTCTGGGATGGTGAGCTTGATGTGAGTTTCCTGGTTCAGTCTTCCAGGCTCTACCCAAAATATTGGCAGCAACATACTGGCATTGCTGTATGTGCATAGGGGTGACACTGCTCCCTCCAGAATAGTGCCAGGTATCAACAGTGGGAGAACAGGCTGGTTCCACACTATGTTGGAGAGGGAGTAAGGGCACAGCCAACAAGGGCACCAAAAGCTTCTCCTACATTTTTTTTTTTTTTTTTTTAGGAGGGACCGGTCATTGAACCCATAACTTTGTACATGGGAAGCAGGCACTCAACCAATTGAGCTAAACTTGCTCCCCTCTCTTACATTTTTAAAGCATTTACTTGATTCAGCACTCATCCAGTGACTACAGCCCTTTAACTGTTTTCTGGAGTTTTGAGGAAATTGGCTCTGTCAGTTTGTCTAGTTGTGCAAAGATTCTGTGGGGGAATGGCACTCTGGAGCTTCTTATGCTGCCATCTTGGTTGACTGGAAGCCCACCACCTTAATAGATGTAATTAAATATGAGCACATACAAATGAAAAAAAAAAACAAAACAGAGTAGAATGGTGTATAAAATATTTGTGTAAAAAAGTGGAGGGGTTGCATGTAAATATATGCTTGATAATTCAGTAGACAAATGTTTTTCAAACTGGGTGTTGCAGATCATATTTTCCAAAGAGGGCTGCAACAATGTCTCCCATTCCACAGACTCCTCTGCAGGGTGGCCTTGCCACCCTCATACTCCCCTCTTCTTGAATCTGGACCAGCCTTAGTGATTGCTTGTAACCATGAGAATGCAGCGGAGGTGATGGCATCGAATCACTTTGGAGGCTAGGTCAGAAGAAGCTTTGGAGGTTCTGCCTTGGTCTTTTTGAATGCTTGCTTTATGTTCACACTCTCTTGGGATGCCCTCTCTGGGAACGCAGCCACAATGCTGTGAGAAGACCAAGACACACCGAGAAACTACTTGTAGGTGTTCCAGTTGACAGTCTTAGCTGAGCAAGTCTTCAAGTGAACCTAGCACATCGACTGAGAAAGCTTCCAGACTATTCTAGCTTCAGGCATTTGTGTCATCCTCACTCTTTTGAGTTTTCCCAGATGTATTCCCAGACTTTGTGATGTGGAGACAAGCCACCCCTGCTGTGCTCTGCCAAAATTCCTGACCTACAGAATCCCTGAACAAAATAAAATGATTGTATTATGCCACTAAGGGGCAATTTATTACAAAGGGTAATTTATTACTAATAGTAGGTCACAATTTATTAATGGATTATAAAATGAATTTAGTGGTCACAGTCAGCAATTTAATTTTTTTCTATTACATATTTTGGTATTTTAAATAAAACATAAATAATATAATATTTGATGTTAAAAATGACCACATTGTGCAATGTGTTTTGTGACCCAAGAATACAATTGTTGAAATCAAATAACTAGTAGGAAAGATGTGCAGGGAAACCCACAAACTCAAGGAAAAATGTATGGAAGAGAATTTTGACAATGAAAAAGAAGGAAGAAAAATAAGCATTTGTGTGGGAATAGACTCCAGTTTCCATGGCCAGTTGGAGGATAAGCAGAATGCTTTCTTTTTTTTTTTTTTTTAAAGATTTATTTATTTACTTTTATCCATGCTTCTGTGCACTCTTCTGTATCTGCTTGTTTTCTCTCCAGGTGGCACAGGGAACTGATCCTGGGACCCTCTGGAGTGGGAGAGAGGTGCTTAATCTTTTGCACCATCCCAGCTCCCTGGTCTGCTGCGTCTGTCACTGTGTCTCCCCTCTGTCTCTTCTCTTTTTGTTGCGTCATCTTACTGCGCCAGCACTCCTGTGCAGGCCAGCTCTCTGCTCAGGCCAGATTGCCTTCACCAGGAGGCCCCCAGAATCGAACCCTGGACCTCCTATATGGTAAATGGGAGCCCAATCACTTGAGCCACATCTGCTTCCCTCCAAGAACCTTTTAGAGGAGTGCTGCTCTGCTGAGACCTTTTTTTTTGTTTTAAAAGAACATTGTTTTATTACTACCAGCAGGAGTGGACTGCGTGGGTGGGTGCGCTGGGCTCCGGTGTGTGGGCCGTGTGGAGCAGATGGCGAGAGGAAGGCTGGAAGGAAAGGGGATGGGTGTGGAGACCAGGCCCAGGGACTCCTCAGATTTTCTTGTAGCCTGTGGAGACATTTGTGATGAAGGAGGTATGGCAAGCCTGGGCCAACCCGCCAATAAGGTTAAGGAATTCTTGGAAATCTAGCTTTCCATCACTGTTTAGGTCCATTTCTTCATCATGCGGTCAAGAACACCGGGGTCCTTCTGGTTCTTTGTGAAGGCTGCCAGTTCTGTATTCATGAAGTTTAGGAACTCTGTCTTGGAGAGGGTGTAGTTACCATCCCGTCCGGCATACTTCTGGAAGACAGCGATTAGGAACTCGATGCACTGCTCAGTCTCGGTGGGGTTGGACACTTTTGCCATGCTGGAGTCGAGCGAGGACGCGCACGCTGTGCCTCTTGGCGGCGCCGAGAGCTCTGAGCCCGGAGGCTGCTGAGACCTTGATTTCAAACTTCTGGCTTCCAGAAATGTGAGAGAACCAATTTTAAGGCACAGATTTGTGTAATTTGTTAGGGAAGCCCCAGGAGACTAATATAGTAGGCATTCTTTATTTATCCTTTTTATTAATCCTTTTTCTCTTTCAGATGTTGTAAACCTCTTCTTTGAGACTATTGCCTTTTGAGTATGAGTGATAATCTCTTTTCACACAATAAGAATTCCATTGTCTTCTAAAATATTTCTGAGTTTTTTTCTTAGAAACATTTGAATTTTTATTTCTGAAGTTAGAGGTTGGTAAATGTGTAGTCATAGTGGTCTCATGGAAAGCTGTGTTTAGTATTAGAGATTGTCACAGCAGAGAAGTTAACATTGTCTCTTGGCAAAAACACAAATTAACCTCATAGTTGATATTATTATTGGTAGTATCAAATGAGGAAGGAATGCATTTTCACATAGATCATGAATACAACATTTTTATTAAGCTAGAAGAATAAGAGAGGGGAAAATAAATCTATAGGCATTACAGAAAGGTCACCGAAATATATACATTTAGCAAGTGCTCATGTGAAACAGTCCATGTGTGTTTTAAAGTGGCTCTGTTTGTAGTATTTAAGATGTAACCTTTTCTAATTCCCTGCATATTATTTTTCTTAGTCTGATATATAACTTTGTATGTATAAATATTTCTCTTTAGGATGATTTTACCTGCAAAATCTCAAAGAAATCATACGGCTCCATGAACTGTTAATAGATGAATTGAGCAGCTTAAAAAGTAAGCGTATTAATAGGACATAATTTTCAAGGTTTCTAGGATGGGTATTAAGTTACTATTACTCTATGAAAGACTGGATCTCTGTCACACGTATGTAATCAGCAGAGAACTTTCACATGTATCCACATCATAGGTATTTTTCTCATTGACTAACAATAATATCGATATTTTGGGTAAGGGCTTTGAAGCAAAAGTGCTCCTAGTGTGTCACACAATGGAGGTCAGAGACAGGTATTTTTCCCTCAAGTACTTCAGCTGTGACCCGGACTACTGGAGTTCAGCTTCAACATAATTGCAGCACAGCAAGGAGTCCCTTCTGGAAACCAGCTGCTTGATCAGGGATTCATTTATCAGGGGGATTACGACTCCAAACATTTTTCTAGACTGGTGTGGCCATTTAAAGGGAAAAAAAGAGGAGTCTGGGGAACTAATTAGGAAGGAGTGGCTCCCCTCAGAGTCTTGACCTTAACCCCACTGAGAAAGTATGGGGTTTACTTTACCTAAGTAAGGAAAGACCATAAATAGTTGGCCAAAATGCTTTGTGGTATGAGTTCCAGCAAGTAATGAATTGGCCTGATACAGAGAAGAAAAAGAAAGAAAGAAAAAACTTTAAATGCTTTAACAATAGCAATTAAATATGTCATTATAGCACTTATTATTATTTTCCACTTTCCAGATTTTAAGGAAATAAATTAGATTGAGTAATTATTATTCTGTGATTAGAAAATCAATATTCTGTGATTAGTGTATGCAGAATATAACATGAAAAAAACCTTATATTTTAAAAGGAATATTGTTTTCCTAATATATGCAAATAGATGAGAAAGGGATCCAATTTCATATTTTAAATAGGAAACAATACTTGTTCTTCTGTATTTCTAGACACACGGAAGGAGAACACTTTTCTTCCTCCTTGAAGTTAGACATGGCCATCTGACTTGCTCTGTCCAAAGAATTATGAGTGGAGGTGATGCGTGGCCCTTTCGCATGGAAACACTGAAGCAATTCTACACTATCCCTTCCCATCTTTTGCAGGGCAGTCAGTGACACACCTGGTGAAGCCTTCATGAGACTTGAATGGGCACAATATGAAATGACCATTGGTTGGCCATGATTGACATGTAGTATGAGCAAGATTTTTATCTTTTTTTTTTTTAAAGCCATTCAAATTTTGGAAATGTCTGTTTTTTCAGCATAACCTAGTCTATCCTGACTAATCTACCCCCTCACTATTCTCTCCTACTATTTTTTGGTCTAGCATTTTAATCCCTTTTTATAGCCCCACATCTTTCAGATTATTCTTATTTTGTACGCAAATTAAAAAATGTAAATCCTCATGTTTTCCAATTTCTTGCTCACCATTACTGTATCCCAGGACTTTTTTCTGAGATTCTTTTCCTTCTGACTTAAGACTATCCTTTAAAGTTTCCTTTAGGAAGGATTTGTTGGTGGTAAGATCATTTTAGGTGTGTAAATTCGTTTTATGCTTGCTCAGTTTTACTTTGATTCTTAACACTTTAGAGTGAACCACCATCTGGCATCTACTGTTACTCTTCAGAAATTTGCTCTTAGTCTAATTGCTTCTTTTTATATAATCTGCTCCTTTTTTTCTCAAACTGTTTTAAGATCCTTTCTTTGTTTTTAGTGGGTTATTAAGTGTTAACACAATCTGTCTGGATGTCATTTTATTTTATCCTACTTAGTATATTGAGTTTTCTCTATCTGTCTTTCCATGTCTTTCATTAGTTTTGGAAAATCGACAGACTTTATCACTTGGAATATTGCCTCTTCTGCATCCTCACTCTCCTCTAACCCTAATTAGTTGTGTGTTAGACCTTCTCATCGTATTCTCCATTACTCTTCATTTCTCTTTCATTATTTCTTTCATCTCCTGAGATCTTTGTGTTAAATTCTTGGTAATTTCAGTATGTCTATTTTCATGCTATTGAGCTGTTTCAAATCTACTATTTAATCAATTTGCTAAGATTTTAAATTTAATGATTGTAATTTTCATTTCTAAAAGTTCAATTTTTTTCAAAGAGTGTTAGTCTTTGGAAGACTTTTGTTTTGTTTTGATAGGACTTTATAGAGTTTTAATTTGCAAAACTGTTAGAAGCAGAATTTAGATTCTTTTCAAGTCTACATCTGCTATAATAAGAAAACTATAAGAAAAAAGAGGGGCCTCAAAATAAAAACAACAGATGCTTGCATATCCCTGCTCAGTTTACAAAGCTCTTTCTAATACTAGTATTTAATTTGATCTTTACAGTACCGTGTGAGGTAGTTACTATTATTTCCATTTATGCATAATAAGACTTGGGTAAGCTAAGAGGCTTACCCAAGTCCTCCAAGTTAGTAATGAGTAGAGGCTGTTATTAAACCCATGTTTTATGACTCTTATATTCCATGCTTTTCCCAGTATTTATGTCCTTAAATAATTTTCATGGGTATGCCATAGGGTAGTAGAGAGTTGAATAATTATTCCATTATATAAAAATTGAACTTTCTTTGGAAGACGCTAGTTGGGCTCAGCCCAAGGTAACTGAAAATGTTTTCTGAGTAAATGACAATGGATTTTCAGATTTATTTCTTTTCTCTACTAATTTATTCCATTTCCACTATTCCTTCTTGCTTCATTTTTCCCCCTAAACTTCCATTCCTTCTTTCAAGGGCTTATGTTATATAAGGCAATTTATGAACTGCAGTTTATAATTAAGATATAGCACTTCTTACCTCATTGGGTCATTATGAGGATGAAATTAGATAATGTATGTCCAAGTTCCTCGTAAGGTGTCTTGTTTGTAATGGATGCTCAAAAAGAGGACTTGGTATATTCTTTTATTTGTGAAGGAAGCATAAATGCTACGCAAATGAAGTCATAATTCATCTTTGTATCCCCTATAGTATATAGCAACAAACCACGGCTTTACATATACATGGCATATATCAAATGGTTTCGTGATTGAGGCCCTGAGAAAGCTTTAAATGCATTTGGAATTAAAAAATATAAGACTGAATTCCCCATGTATTTAAGGAGAAATTTGAGTCTTTTGGATATGAACCTTTCTATAATAAGGATCTAAGTATAAAAAAGCACTTTCATAACTACATGTAAGATTTTTTGTATCCTGGAATTTCTTAGTTTTAAAGTAGAGTTTCTGAAATAATGTTTCATGAAACGTTAGTTCTATATGATATCAGTAAATAGTACTTGGAAAGAGTTCTGTGGTCAAATACATTTGGGAAACTGGGTTAATAATGATATAAGGGATTGTTTATTGCATTGTTTCTCAGAATATGATACGCACAAGTGCATTGTCACTTTCCAAAAATGGGGTAGCTCTTTCCAAACTTTATTTGAACAGCAATTCATGGGACTAGTGTCCCAAAAAACTCACTTTTGGGAAATGCCATCCCAAGATCATCTAGATAACACTTTGTAATAGCATCTCACCTGTTTGAAATCCTTAAGCCTAAATTTAACACCAAAGATAAACTGGAAACCTTGATGACACAACTAAGAGTTTCAGTTTGTACTGAGACCAAAGCAATAATGGTATAGAGGAGAGCTGTGTAAAACAAGGCTTCGCAAGGGATTAAAGTAAAAGGCCTTACGTCTTGGAGAATATTTGTGTCACTGCCTTTCCATGGAATCTGGAAATGCAGTTTCCCTAAAATCACTGGATTCTTTATACTGGTTCTTGGTGGCCAGGGAAGTTCACGCCCCAAATGCCTCAACAATCAAGCTTCAAATATTTTTCATTTATACCACAACTTCTATTTTTCAAAGCACTTCCTGGCATATTACCTTATCTAACCATGCTCGACTCACTGGTAAGTTGTGATAAGCCTGGTTTTCACAGCTGTGGAGGTGATTTGAAAACTCCCCTGCTCTATAGATTTTTGGTTTTGTCTGGAGCTATGCTTTAGGAATCAGTGAAGCACATCCCCAAGCAATGAGGCAGAACTGCGGACAGCTGGGAAATCGCAGCTCACAAACCAGCCTGGGGTTCTTTTACAAGCAAGAGTATTTTTTTTTTTTTTTTTTTTCTTTTCAAACAAAGGCTTTTAGACGATTATGAAACTAACAGGTTTTCTATTCATTAGTGAAATCTACTAACGACATAAAGTTCTTATCTGCCCAGTGTGAAAAGGACTGTAAACATTAGTCTTTTGTTGTTGATCTATTTTTCACTTTTTTTTTTCCTGATTACAAAACAAATCCATGCTCATTGTAAAAATGAGCACATAATCCAGAAATGTATACTATGGAAAGCGAAAGTTCTCTGTAAGTTCACTACTGTTACTGGCTAATAAGTTGGTTGATGTTTTTCTAGATTTAATTTTACTATGCAATTATTGCCAATTATATATGTATATATTTAAATTTTTAATTTAAGAATAACATACATTACATTAATGAACTATAAGAAAGTGGGCACATCCATTTGATCACCACCCACATCATGAAATAGAACATTATCAGTGCCCCCAAAAGCTTCTCTTGTGTACCCCTCATGGACACCCCCTCTTCTTCTTCCCAGAGATAACCATTACTTTGATTTCTAATACCAGATGTTACTTTTTGAACTTTATATAAATGGAATCACAGAGTAAGCACTTGTTTGTTGCTGGCTTCTTTTGTTCAATATTATATTGTAACATGTAAGCAATTCATTCATTTTCATTGCTGCATAATATCCCATTCATTGTGTGGATATAAATGAATTCATCCATTCAGCTGCTATGGACATTTGGATTGGTTCCAGTTTTTGGGTATTATGAATAATGCTGGTATGAATTTTCTTGTACATGTCTTTGGATGCATTTTGGTTGCGTTGATACTAAGCAATGAAATTGCTGAACCTTTGGGTACATATATTCAAAATTAATAGATGACGCCGAACAGGTTTCCAAAGTGGTTATCGCACTTTACACATCTACGAACAGTGTAGGGAAAGCTTAATGTGGTTTTGCCTCATCTCCAACACTTGGCAATGCCAGTTGTATTCTTAACCATTCTGGTGGGGGTGTAGTGGTATCTTATCGTGGTTTTCATTTGCATTTCCCTGATTACTAATGAAATTAAGCACCTTTTCATGTTTTTTGGCCATTTTTGACGTGTCTATTTAAGCCTCATGTCCAGTATTGTTTCTTATTGATGTAAGTGTACTTTCCAATTCTAGATACAAGTCCTTTGTGTTGAAAATATCTTCTCCTACTCTGAGTTTTGAATTTTCATTTTTAAAAACATGTTTATTGATGAACAAAATTTAAAAAATTTAAGGTAATTAATTGAATCACATGTTTTCTTAAAGATTGGTATCCTCTGAAAAATCTTTGCCTACCCCAAGATCATAAAGATATTGTCCTATGTAATCTTTTAGGAGCTTTTTTATATTCATTATATAATGTCTGGAATTGATTTTTGAATATGGTATAAGGTATGAACCAAGATTTTTTTTTTCTATATGAATATCCAATTGACCCAGCACCATTTATTGAAGACAGTCCTTCCCCACTGCTCTGTGGAGTGCCACCTTTGTGATGAGTCAAGAACATACATATGAATCTTTTCACTGATCTGCTTTTCTATCCTTTTGCCAACCCTAGAATATCTTAGTTACTGTAGCATTACAATAATTTGGTATATGGTAAATTAAGATCTCTAACTGGTTCTGCTTCAAGAATATTTTTGGCTGTATTCTTGGCCTTTATATTTCCATATGCATTTTAGAATCAACTTTTCAATGTTCAAAGAAAAGCCTACTTGGATTTTGACTGGAATTGTATTTATTTTATAGATAAATTTACAGTATTAATTCTGTCACTCCATGAATATGTATATCTATCTATTCTTTTAGGTTTTCATTAAATTTTCTCAATAATAGTTCCTGGTTGTCTTTGTAGAGGCCTTATATATCATTAAATTTATTCCTATTTGAAGTATTTTTAAAAAAGCTATTGTAAAAGATAAATTAAAACAAAATAAAATGTCTTGAATTGTAGCATCTATCCTGAAAAGTGCAGAAGTGGCATTGTTTTATAAACTTCATTTTTATATGTATATAGAAATAGCATAGATTTGACTTCTATCCGGTGACATTACTACACATGCTTTTAAATTAAAATGGTTTATCAAAGGTCCCTTTGGATTTTTTATATAAATAATCACGTCATCTGCAAATAGTCTTATTTTTTCCTTTGCAAACTTTATACTTAAAAAAAATTACCATTCTACATGGGCTAGGACCTCTAGAAAAATGTTGAATAAAAGGGGTGATCTTCTAGTGGGTATTTTGTCTCTCCTCCAATTCAATATTTTTCTATTTGCAGTCGTTTTTTCGGTAGGTACTTGTTATCAGATTAGGAAAGTTGTCTTTTAGTTTGCTAAATTTTTTATCAGGTTTTACTATCAAGGTTATTCTGTCCTCATAAAACAAGATGGGAGTGGTTCATATTTTTTTTCTATTTTTCCCAAAGAAATTGACTAAGATTGATGTACTGATCAATGTGTTTTTACAAATTAAACATTCCCATGTAACCACCATTCACATAAAGAACATTATCCCAGAAGATTCTCTCATGCCCCCTCTTCCATTCACTATGTTTACCAAAGATTCATTAATATCCTGACTTCTAACACCATGGATCAGGTTTTGAACTTCATATAAATGAGATCATTATACTTTTGTAAATATTGTACAAATAGTGTGTATGAAATGCCTTTTCTCATTTACATATTTTTATTTGGAAATGTTTACATTAGTACAGTGAAACTAAATTTTAGGGACACTGGATTATCATTAGTTTATTATAAAAGAGAGACATGGAAATTACATGATGGAAGATTTCAGAACTTCAGTGGGATGTAATGAATACTTTTGAGACCATCATTCGGCCTAAGAACTAATACATTGATAATGACCTGTATCTCCTTTTATTTTCCTACCTTATCCCATCCACCTTCTTCCTCCCATTTTGAGGTCACCGCTAATTAGAATTTTGTGTTCATCATTCTCTTGCTTTTACGTTGGTATAGTTTTATCATCTATGTATGATCTATTCCTATGTCTTAGTTTCCTAGGGCTGCCATAAACAAGTACTACAAAATGCATGGCTTAAAACAACACATTGATTGTCTCACAATTCTGGAGACTAGAAGTCCAAATCAAGGTATGTCCAGGGCCATGCTCCCTCTAAAGTCTGTAGGGAAGAAGTTATTCCATGCTTCTCTCTTGGCTTCTGGCAGTGGCAGGCAATCCTTGGCATTCCTTGTTTTGTGGCATAGGCCAATCTCTGCTTCCATCATTACATGGCTGTTTTCTGCCTCTGTCTGTGTCTCCCCCCACCCCCCACCACCTTTTATATGGACACTGGTCATATTGGATTAAGGAAACACTCTACTCCATTTTAATTTGCCTAATTCAATTTGTAATGACCCTATTTCCAAATAAGGTCACAATCTGAGGTACTGGGGATTAGGGCTTTAATTTATCTTTTTGGGGGACACAATTCAACCCACAACAGCATGCATACATGCATGTATGTACATGTAGTTTTGTTTGTTTTTGAGCTTTATAAATATCATATCATACTGTACACAGTCTTTTGGGATTAGTGTTTTCCACTCAATGTTATGTTTTTAAGATTAATCCATGTAGCCGTAGTTCAATTCATTTTCTCCTGCTCTACAGTATTTCTTTGTGTGAACATGTCACAATCCATTTACTCTGCTATTCTAGTGAAAATTGGCTTATGAATATTTTTGTACATGTCTCCTAGTTCATTTATGCATGAATTTTCCCAGGGTATATATCTAGGAGTGGAATTGCTGGTTCATAGGGTATGCAAATCTTCAATTTTACAAGATAACATTGAACTGTTTCCCAAAGTGGTTCTTTGTACTTTCCACAAGCAGTGTGTAAAAGTTCCTCCAGCTCCACATCCTCCCCAACAATTGGTATTATGTTTGTTATTAAGGTATTATCTCTCAACTCCAAACCTGCCTTCTGCATTGACTTATCATGATGGGGCTAGTACTCTCCAAAATACATTTCTCCTTTGGCAGCTGGCTTCCTTTAGGTTCTGTCAACAGGGGAGACCTTAGAGGGAGACTGGAAGGTAGGAAAAGGTAGAAGGAACTTGATATTTCCTTTGTGCTCCATATTCCTGTGAATGTTGTTCCAACAATGGCTTTTCACCTCAGCAGCAGTAGTTCATTCTAGCAGTGGTTAGATAGCTTTCAATGCTAGCATGGTTCTCCACATGAGAAAGATTTTTTTTTTTTCTTTTAAATTTATAACTATGGCTCCATGCCTTCAAATTCTAATTCAAAATGTGCAAACCCGTCATGGATGTGTAAAATATGGTCACTAAAACATTGCAACCTTTTGTTTCATATAAGAACATTTTAGGGATGCACTCAGATCCAAATAAAAGCTGCCTTTCCATCAAGACGTGTCATCTAGGAAATTGATGACTAAAAATTGGGGAATGTTCTTCTAGATTTCCCTTCCTGTGAAACCACAAATGAAAATCTGTCTCGTAATCTTAGCTAAATCTAGGTTTTGGCCAAAAGCAGTTGTGCCAGTTGGGATGTTTTTGTCTGCAAGTAACAGTATACCTCCCTTAAACTACCTTAGTGTCCTCTCTCACAACTAGAAGGCTACAAGATAGATAAGAAGGCTGTAGAGGTTCTACGGATCATGTCGTAGCCCAACAATGACAGCAAAGGAAGGGAAGGAGTGGGCTGTCTCCTTTTCTTCCTTTCCCTTTCCCTTCCCTTCCCTTCCTTTCCTTTCCTTTCAATCTGGGAGGAAAATCTTGCTCAGAAGTCTCCCAAATGACACCGTCTTCCATCTAATTGGCCAGAACTGGGTCACATAGCCATCTCCAGCAAGGAGGAATAGAAAGACAAATCTGTGGCAATTTAACTCCCTTCATGGGCAATGACGGGGTTAAGTCTGTCCTCACTGAAAACACATTCCTCAAACTAACAATTACAAAGAACTTTTCAAATGCTTTCATGTTCTTATTTTCTTTTCATTCTCATTAACAAACCCAGTGATGTAGAAAGTTGGGGGTGGGAGGAGTTAAAGTTGGTAAAGAAAGTTGGTAAAGAACTGGTATCTAATATTAATTGGATACTAATTGGGCACCTATAATTGTGAGCCAGCCCTTTCTACAGATGAAGAGATTGAGGCTTTATATAAGCAACCTGCCAAAGGTAACATGGCAGGAAATGGTATCGTTCCAAAACAGATCATCTCCTGTCATTCTAATGATGGTGATAAGGGTAAGTATAATGGTTAATATTGAGTGCTTA
>JAQZBX010027254.1:0-28489 GCA_029593785.1 Cabassous unicinctus
TAACCTGATGTGCCCTTGAAATTCATGTCTTGTAGCTTAGTCAAGAACCTAGACAAAATACGGTTATGAAACTACTGAAAGAGAGAGAATAACTAATACCCACCATTCCTACTAATGCATACTTATGATTTGTCTTCTCTTGAGTTATATGATCTTTCCTGATCCAATAAATTGTGACCAGGAACTCCAACAAATTGTGGCTAGGTAGGAAACCCCAGCAAGGACCTTATTGCTTGAAATTCCTTAGATTCATGTTGAGATGTGAAGAATCCATTACCTCAGCTTGTCCAGGATCCTGTGGGGAGAGATTTCAATCTTGGAGAGCTGCAGTTGATCCCACATGTTCCAAGAGCCAAATCTACCTTTCTGAAACTTCTGGACTAATCACTCCTTATGAATTCTCATAGAGTCTTCATTTTTGTCTTATAAATTTCACTACTTGGCTTATACACCTTTCCAAAATTGATCACCGCACCCTGGAAATTGTTCTTTGTACCAGGTCAAGTATTTAATCAGTATACTCTAAAGACTTTATATTCACTTTCATTTATTAGCTACTCTCAATCTTCAAACAATTTTGAACTCTTTTAAATGGGAGAACAGGAAAGAAGACCTACTGTCTACACCACTGACAATACAATCAACCTTTGATTGCTGCCTTTTGTACAGCATTAAAAAAATACCTTTTTACAGGTGGAATGACATTCTCTAAAGAAGTAAACTCTGAAAAACTGTTTGAATAAAAAGCAATTCCTTTATGATTTGTTATGTGGATTTAGGTAGAATTTGTAACACAATCTGTTTTGAACCAAAGGACAAACTAATTACTGAGAGTTATTATTTTCCTCCTTCAAATTGCCTTTCTCCATGGTTATATAGAAATCTGAATCCTTCAGTTAAAAATCCTTTGCCCTGAGGTTGAAAAAGAAATATTGTGAAACAACAATGAAGAAAAAATATTAACACAAACATCCAAATAGCATTCTGTATTACACAAAATCGTCAAGTTAATAAGTAACTAAAATTCATATCCAAAGGAGTCCCATGAAAATAGAAATATTAAAATGAACAATAGGCATATGTGTTATGAGGAAATTAGTATGAATAAGTTATTTAGGTAGAAAATAAGACATAGTTACAATAATCAGAAAACCATATTTTATATCTTTACAAAATATTTTTAGAACAAGCTCAGATTTGTTCCTGAAAAGATAATAATACATAAAACTTATCATTAATTTCCAATTTGTTGCTATTTCAAAAAGTATATATGTATGTCAAAAGTTTGTTGTAAATATGTCACCACAAGTGTCAGTATCTTAATCTAAGTGGATAAATGATTTCAGTAATGATATGAAGTCAATTAAATCTGAACATCTTACATCTTAAAAGGAAATCAACATCTTTTAAGTGGTCTTACTTTTAATGTATTCTAAAAATAGATGAGTTAACATACATTTTAGCGTTCAAACTTAACTTTAAAAAATTGTTTTTCCACAATCCTTGAAGTATAAATACATGTTATCATGAAAATGCTGATCTGTTCTAATTTAATGTTTTTTTGCATTTAGTTTTCCTTTCAAAGTTCCAATTCATAGACTACTTTGAGACCATGATGGAAATGTTAGTCCCTCACTCCAGAAAATTACACAGTCATGACCTCTCAAAAGTTTGCATATATTGGGGCTTAGGAACAGAAGATATTGTACACGATTAGATGCACATACAGATCCATGGACACCAGGTTAAATATTCCTCTCCTAGACCTTAATAATTTAAGGATACATCTATCCAGCCCCTACGGAAAATTCTTTCATTTAGTCAACACTCACAGCAAAATGTATTGCCTGATCTTATGTCAGCTAGGACTTTATTAGAAGAAAATCCAACTCAGACTCACTTAAGCAAAAAAAAAAGCAATTCCTTAGCTCAGTAACTGAAAATTCCAGGGGTAGTGAGAGCTTTAGGCACGATTAGATGCAAGGCTGCTTCTTACTTTCCATATCTATGCTAGTTTTCTTTACGTTGGAATCCATTTTTATATAAACTCTCTCCTCATGGTAAAAAGTGGCTCCAATACCTCCAGATGTTAAACACTCTTAGATTCTGTTTTAATTCTAGAAGGAAAATGTGAAATTATCTTTCTCAGAAGTCACGTCTCTTTACATCCCATTAACTCTGGCTTAGTCACATACCCAAACTAATTACTGTGGTTATACTCTGATTTCCCAAGCCAGTATACTAATACCTGCCCCAACCCCATACCCTCAGAACTGGAAACAGAGACAACTCCACCAGAAACACGTAAGAGAAGGACGTGAACATCTATTGGTAATCCTGGCTATGATTTTGAGGGAAAAGAGTGATGCTGAAATTAAAAACTCAAAAACTCACCAAATATATGTGTGCCTATCCTGTTATCTATGTCCTTGGGTCATGGAAACAAGTAAAATTCCAACACTCAAGGAATCCTCTGGCTTATGGACTGAAATATCCATAACTCATAAATGGCACCCCAAAAATATATGCCTGATAAGGTCAGAAAATTTTCATATCACTACATAATTTCTGAAGCTATCAAACTGTTGATCTGCCCTCTAGTCCAAACTTTCTTCTGACTTTCTTGGTGCCAGATCTTCATTATCAAGGCCAATCCGGTCATGCTATTTAAATATACAACTCTGCAATCAATATAAACTTGTTAATAAACATTAAAATTTTAATTCTATATTGGTTACTTATATTTCATGATTATTCCATTTTTCTCAGCCAGTGCTATTCCAGAAATAAGTTTATTCAAGATCATTCTTCATCTATACCTTACCAAACTGCCCAGCCTCATTGTTTCTGCCTTCAATTTTTTACTAAAAAAATTTCATAAAATTTTATTCTTATAGTTGTTTTATTCTTTTGACATGCATTTCTTTATGCTGAGAATGTTCTTTTAACTTACCTCTGAGACTTCCATACCTCCCTTCAAACACAAACACACAGAATTCACTACCTTTTCTTTGCCCCATTCTTCACACTTAAACACTCCATTTGTATTCATCTTTTTCCTAAAAATAAATCTATTGAGGTCACCACAAAATTTCTTTACCATTTTTTTTTTTGACAGAGCCCCCAGAACTTTCCTCATCTCTACAATGGGAAAATTATATTTGCTAGTCCACAGCATTATTGTAGCATTTGCATGAAAATCTATATATGTGTGGTGGCTATATGCATCAGAAAAAAATATGTTCTTAAATTTAATCCATTCCTGTGGGTGTTAACCTATTGAAAATAGGACCTTCTGATGAGCTTACTTCAGTTAGGGTGTGGCCCAACTGACACAGGCTGGGTCTTAATCCTGTTGCTGAGGGCCTTATAGGGAAGGTCACAGAGGGAGAAAACTAGAGTGAACAGACAGAAGTTGAAAGGCAACAGAAACCAGAAGAAACTAAGAGAAGCCAGAAGAGGCCACCAAGAACACTGTCATGTGAAAACAAAGCCAATGACATAGGATCACCAGTGACCAGCCCCAGAATGCCACAGTCTTCTGGGAGAAAGCATTTCCTTGATGTTGTCTTGATTTTGTACTTTTCCTAGCCTCAAAACCATGAGCCAGTAAATGCCCATTGTTTAAACAAAAGTATTGCTTGGTAATTGCTTTGGTAGCCAGGAAACTAAAACAATGTGACAGCAGCATAGGCATATAAATAGCTGCTTAGTTAATATTAATTTCACTTTCCTCTTCACTCTTATTTGTTTAAACTGCACTATTTGCATCACCTTATTACCAATCATTTTATATATTTTCCTCAAGCAAACTTTTCATATATTCATGGACATTCAGTCTCCTTCCACAAGTAATATGAATCTTGATTTCTCACTCATAGAGTTCGTTTTATTGTGTTTTATTTTATTTTCTCTTATTTAATTTTCTGAGACAACTGTAATTCAATTTTGAGACAGACCTTGCTCTGGACTTTTTTAGCCCTTGATGAGCAAAGCTTGAAAATAATGAACTCATCTTGGTGCAGAACAAATGGACAAACTGTTGATGATATACTACACTGTTACTTAATACTGTGAAGTCCAAAAATTTAGCAGTGTACTGGAAAACTATTGTATAATTGTCTCATTGCAACTGTAGTACAGAGCACAACTCTGTGAGTGAATGTGTAGTTTTTTCAAAGAAGATAAGAAATATAAACACTAAAATTATCCCATGCCTACTATGTGACAGACATTAAACAAATCACTTTGCATGAAATACATCAAATTTGTTCATTAGGGATAGTATCATCCCAAATTATAAATAAGGAAAATTAAGCATAGAAAGGTAAATAAGACAAACCACCAGTAATTCTTAGAGCCAAAGTTTATATCCAGCCAGTTTGATTCCAGTGACCCTGTGATAAAATGCTATATTTCTTTCAGTGAAGATCATATTGACAGGGCATCTTTAAAAAATGGAAAACTAAAGACTCAAAAGATACATTTCATAATAGAATTTCATAATGGAGTACAAAAACAATAGCTGACTCTGGGGTCGGGGGTCAGTTATCCTGGGCACTAAAGCATGCATATGTTTGGGAAAACTGGGTCACTGGAGAGCCTGGGGGAAGGGAATAGGAGAGAGGAACAAGGCTCTCTCTAGGGAAGTGACAGATACATTTGTGAAAGCCACACCCTGAGACACAGACTGAAACTTGATTAGATAATGTCTACCCTTCAGACTCTACAACCACCTTAACAAGCCTTGTAATAAGAGGGGTTTACCACCTGAAGAACTGCAGGAAACAGACTTTCTCTAAGGAACAGTACAAAGGGAAGACCTAAAGCCCTGAGGACAGACAAAAACAAGATTGCTAGAGGAATTTGCACTCTTTAGCAAGAAAAAAAAAATACTTCAAAAACAGAACAACTTCTGACTAGATTAACATAAATCCATACTAAAGATTTATCTACTTCAATATCTTTTGTAACCTTGCACAAAAAATTACCTTATGCCAAAAACAAACAAAAACCCATAACAAACACAATCTCTATTACCAGTAGAGGAAACCTCCTTAATAATAAGAGGTATCTATGCAAAACCTACAGTTAACATCACTCTTGGGGGTGAAAGACTGAATGCTTTCTCCCTAAACTATTCTGGAACAAGACAAGAATATCCTTTCTTGCCAAACCCAATACTGGAAGTCCTACTTTGGAAGATTGGGAAGAAAATAAAACTCATTTTATGACACGATTGTCAATTGAAGAATATGTCAAACAATCTTAAAAAATAAAACCCTCTAAGATGTAATAAGTTAGTTCAGCAAGGTCAAAGGATCTAGGTCAACATATGAAAGTCAATCATATTCCTATTTCTAGCAATGAACAATTTACATCTGAAATTATAAAAACAATACCAGTCAAAATGCTATTGAAAAATGAAATGCTAGGTAAAATTATAACAACATATGTGCAAGATTTGTATGTGAACAGCTACAAAACACTGATGAAAGAAATCAAAGAAGATCTAAATAAATGGAGATATACAAGGCTCATGATTGAAAAGCTCATTATTAAGGTACCCATTTTCCCAAATCAGATCCATAGATTCAAACACAATATTAAACAAAGTCTTAGCAACTATTTCTCTGTATATATTGACAAGCTGATCTAAAATTGATATATGAAAGCATAGAAACTTTAGAAGAAAATAGATTCTTAAAATGAAAAAATAAAGTGAGAGAATACAGGCTAACTGATTTCAAAATATCTATAAATTTTAAAAAATCAAAACAGGATCATACTGGCAAAAGGACAGACACACACATCAATGTAAAAGAATAGCCAAGAAATAGACCCACAAAATATAGCCAAGTAATTTTTGACAAAGGGCCAAGGAAGAAAGAATAGTTGTTTCATTAAGTGGTGGTGGAACAACTGGATGTTCACATGCCAAGAAATGAATCAATGCAAATAATTAACACCTCTTAAAAATTAACTCAAAATATATTATAAATCAAAATGTAAAATGTAAAACAACAAATTTTAGAAGAAATATATAAGAAAAACATCTACATGACCTTGGGTTTGATGATAGATTTTTAGATACAATATCAAAAGAATGATTCATGAAAAAAAAAATAATTCGACTTTATCAAATTATTTATTTATCAAAAATTTGGCTCTGGAAAAGTCACTATTAAGAGAATGAGATGATAAGCCACAGACTTAAAATCAACAATAAAAATACAAACAACCCAATTAAAAATAGGCAAACTATCTGAACATATACTTCACCAAAACATACATAATGGCAAATGAATATATGAAAAGATGTTCCCCATTATCTCTTACTAGGGAAATTCAAATTGAAACCACAATGGTATACAATTACACACCTAATAAAATGGCTAAAATCCAGAAACTCCCAAGAACAAATTCTAGTGAGGGTACAGAGCAATGGGAACTCTCATCCATTGCTGATGATTCTGATGTACAAATAGTATTGTTGGCACTTTCTGAAAAAGTTAAACATAGATTTATCATATGACCCAGCAATTGCACTATGTATTTACTGTAGTCATTTGTCCACCTGCACTAATGTTTATAAATATGTTATGCATAATCATTAAAAACGGGAAGCAACCAAAATGTCTTTAACAGGGGAATGGATAAACTGTGGTATATATATACGATGGAATATTATTCAGTAATAAAAAAAACACAATGTATTGATTCACATAATGCAGTGAGATGTATCTTAAATGCATTTTACTCAGTGAAAGAAGGCATACCCCAAAACCTACACACTATATGATTTCATTCATATGACATTCTGGAAAAAGCAAAACTGTAGGGATGGAAAATAGACTGGCAGTTGCCACCAGTTGGGAGAAGAGGGAGTGGTAGTCTACAAATAGGAAGCATAGGATAACTTTTTGTGTGAAGAAACTGTTGTATGGTATTGGGATGGTGGATACCTAATTCTACACATTTGCAAAAACTTATGCCATATAATAAAGTTAAAACATAAATGTATGCAAAGAGAAGAAAAAAGGAAAGCAAAACCAAATATCAGCCAGAAGGTAGGGGATCCCAAGATGAAATGTAGCTGGTCACAAACAATTATATTACAAATGCATGTCATAACCACACTGAAGGAGTTTGTAAAATGATGTTTTGAATGGAAACTGTGTGATGTTTAGGCCAATGTGTCAACTCAGCCAGGTAATTGTGCCCAGGTGTTTGGCCAAGCACAGCACTGAGCTAATTGTAATACAAGAACATTTATGGACTTTAGTTACCAGTGAGTTTACTGCATAGATAGCTGATTACATCTACATCAACCAGGAAGATTGCTGTCAGCAATGAGTGATGCTTTATCCAATCAGTTGAATGCCTTATAAGGGGAAGTGAGTTTAGCATTCAGAGAGCATTTCCCAGCTCGTCTTTGGATAGCCAACGTCTCCTGGAAACTCATCAAGGACCTTCAATCGACTTTCGTTGGAGCCCCTGGTTTGCAGCCTGCCTGTGGAACCTGGACTTGTGCATCCCCACAGTCACGTGAGAGACTCATAAAATCTCATACTATTGACAGATATCTCCTGTTGATTCTGTTTCCCTAGAGAACCCTGACTAATACAAACTGTAAGGCTAAAGATGAAAGGAATTATACCTAAACATTGTACTCTACTTGCTAAACTTCTCAATTGGGTAGGGGCTAATGTAATCCTTTACATGTGCACTGGGTTTAAACAAATAAGTAAATAGATGATGGATGACTGGAGCCAGGTTTTTTACTGCTGTATATTAAAATGGCCTAGTTTAATTTGGTTTGGAAGGCCACAAAGAGTCAGACGGGACATTCTTCCCCTCCACAAGGGTTAGGGCTACAATCTTCCCCTCCTAATGGCAGGAGGCCCAACAACAGCAGGGGTGGGGTGGTTCAGTGGATGGGTATGGCTCTGAGGACTCAATCCCAGCAGTGGGTTGCATGAAGAGAGTGGGGGAATCAGGTAGAAGCCTGGAATGGCTCAATTTTTATATATACATACACACTGATGGATAGATACAAAAGCAATGTTAGATATGTGTGTATTCATGGTTAGTATTCACGTACATATTACCTATCTCTATCTGCAGAGGGCCTAGAAGCAATGACACCCCAATAGCAGTGTGCACACATGTGCTGTCTGGATCTTTATTTCTAAACACCATTCTCCAAATAAAAGGAATAAGAACTCCTTGGAGAGACGGCTGATTCTAGGTCTGCAACAGGAAAATTACAAGATGAAATGGAGCACCCTATAGTAACAGACAGTAAGGAAGTGTTGAAAACAAAAGGATAGGAACATGTCAAATGGACACAAGAGTCATCATGAATGAACTACTCATGTTTAAATCTGGAAGAAGGTGAGCAAATTATAAAAAATGTAATAATGAAATATAGTCTAATGACATGACCCCTTAAGTTATATGAAGAAGTCATCAGTCCTTCAAGATGGAAAATCCAAATGTGCTGCCCTCTGTAAGATGCCAGCATCTGGGGCCTTGGCATGGAATGATCTGATCTACCATAAGTTCCCAAACATTCACTTTTTATAATTTCAAGCAATTAAATTTAAGTAATTCAAGTAATTTTTTAGCTGAAAAAAAAGCTTAGTAAAAATTTTGGTTTCTAGTAAAGATTAGTATGTGTGGTACAAAATTAATATGCATGAGTCCACACTGATATAAATGATTGGTAAATAAATATATTTGAAGGAAGAGAAAAATCTTCCTTAAAGAAAAATTCAAAAAACATATGTAGATATCCTCCTGTTTCAGGAAGAGGAGCTTAACTTTTTCCATCTCTCCTCCCACAAGGGTGGGCCAGACTTAGTGAATTGATTCCAAAGAATCGATTAGGTAAAGAGAAAAATAGTAACTTTACAAGGAAGAAACCTGGGCAAAACTTCATCAACTAAGAAATGAAGTTTAACATCACCAGTGATGTCATGTGGCTCTCATGCACTGCCTGGTATAAGGCACCGAGAAGGGTACTTTGCCTCTGTGGCATTCTTTCCAAAACCACACTTACTTAGTCTAATCATGATTAAGAAACATCAGATAAACCCAGATTAGCAGACATTATGTAGGAAACCTGGCCAGTACTACTGAAGACTGGTGAGGTTATGGAAAACTAAAAACTGAAGAAGCTGTCAAATGTCAGAGGAGGTGGGTAGACTCAGTAGCTAAATGCAATTTAGTAACCTGAAATGGATCCTGGAGTGGAAGGTGGAAATGAATGGAAAAACTGTGAAATCCAAGTAAAGTCTGTAGTTCAGTGAATATTAGTCTATCAGTATTGATTTCTTTTTTTTTTTTTTTTTTTTTTTTTTTTGGTTTTATGTTTTTATTCTTTTGGAACTTTGTGCCTTCACATACAACAAGCATTCTGGAAGTTAGTGTCCATATACACTCAAAAAACTTAAATTAGGGTATGGTTTTTCATTGTCATTACAGGTATCACTCAACATAGAGATTAGCACTTCTGGCAAACAAATTTCCTATAAAATTTAATCTTACATATAAAATCCTATTCCTTTTGACTAATTATGAAAATTAAGAAGTATTCTTCCAAAAAAAAGTTGTCCAAATGCATAGTAAAATCATGTAAATACAGCAAACTAAAATTCAGAAAGAAATATGGTAATTTCCTGGAAAATGCTGAATATTTAAAATAAATATAACTAAAACCAGAAAATACTAGTAACTGTGACAATAGGAATATTTCCTTATCCTGTCCATCATCATCTTGCAGCTTCAGGCCCTGCCACTAGTGTAGAATCATTCAGGGAATTTCTGTTTGGAGGTGGTTTTGGTTTTGGCATCTTACTAAGAATAGTTGCCATCTCTTCTCTAATCAAGTCTTCCACTGCTCATATAGTTTTTAAATAACCCTGATTATTTCCAAAATCTTCTCCATATCCACAGAAAGCTCAGCAAACCACCTGTCTGACATTTTTCTGCTGTGCAACACAAGCCACATGGAGGCCAGCTAAAACTATCATGAAAGGAGGATACTGTAGGCAGAGTTCTGTTCCATAGGTATCATTCACTATCCTCTGTGCAAGGGGAAGCAACATGTCTTCTTGGTCCATGTCCTGCATATACTGGAGCAAAGGTCTATAAGGATGATTCACTATCAAACAACAATCCATTCGTTCTAAAAGATAGAATTCATATTCTAACATATGGTTCAACCTATAAGGAAATTCTTTTGGAAAGAGATATGAAAATCTAGTTTTTAATACAGAAGCGGCAGCAAAAATCAATCTTGTTTTTGAAACTACTCCAAATTCCTCTACTTTGGATGCCAAAAACACACATGTAGGAGCTATTAGTACAGGATCTATACTTTTCAGAGAATATCTGGCATAGAATCTCTTGAAATAGGTTGTAGCTGTGGCAATAACTTGTGTCTTAATTTAAGATTTCACCTAATGCTTAGATAACATTTGTAAAAACTTTTTGTAATTTCCAATATTCTTATTCTGAGAAAAACTTTAAATCCTTTGTTGCTCCTTCAACAGATATTATTTATCTAAAATCCTTTGCAAAGAGTTGGAGTTCGGCCAAAAGTTCCCAGCCATGGAACAAAGCTTGCCTTGATTGGAAAAAAAAAAAAAATACCAGGCCCCGGAGCGACCCGCCGAGCGACCATAGACCCAGCGGGCGGGGTAACCGCGGTCCCCTATCTCAGTATTGATTTCTTAATTTGACAAATGTAGGTGGAAGATAAAATTAAATATAGAGATTTGTTCAATGATATAACCACATAACTAATCAAACAAGGTATATTTAACTTCTTATGCATATATTCTTTGGAAGAAAATAATTACCTTTATTGGACTTAATTATGAAATAAACTCCAGAGGGAGAAATTAAAATTTAAACTAAAAAGAAAAAAAAAAAAGCTAAAATTCAGGAAGATCTTCATATAGTAATTAGTGATATAAAAATTCACTGGAAGGAATGAATAAGTAAATGTTTTCTGCAAAGTCATAAATGCTTACATATAAAATTTCTAAATTGACTAAAAGAGGTAAAATTCACTATACCAAAGATAACAAAAATATATCCACAGATATAAGGCTATGTTAATAATAAAAATCAAAATAATATGTAAAATATAAAATTCTGTGCTAAGACATGTTTAAATTCTCAAGGAAAGACGTTATCAAAATGGATTGTAGGATTGACAAATTATCTGACAGAAAAAAATAACCATAAATGAAATGAGAATGTTTTAAAATAATTATTTCAAGATTTTATATCTATGTGGTATATTGAGTTATATACCCCAATGGAGAAATGTTCTTACTCTGCATTCCTGTGGGTGTGAACGCATTGTAAATAGGACCTTTTGAAGATGTTATTTTTAGTTAAGATGTGGCCCAACTGAATAAGGGTGCATTTTAATCCATATTTTTGGAAGCCTTATAAAGTGAAGAAACTGGAAACTAGGAGTTGGAGAAGATCAAAGAGAGAAGTTGAACTTAGCAGAAACCAGAAAAGCAGACACAAGGAGAGAGAGTGACATGATACAGGCGGCAGAGATCTAAGCCGAGGAACCCCATGGATTGTGGCAAGTCAGCACCAGAATGCTAGTCTTTGGGGAGAAACCATGTTCTTGCCTTAATTTTCTACTTCTAGCCTCGAAACTGTCACCTAATAAATCCTAGTTGTTTCAGACAAATCAGTTTGTGGTATTTGTGATAGCAACTCTGGAAAACTAAGACACTGTCCTTAAAAATTTCATGAGTGAGTTATTTCTGGGCTTTTGCACTGTAAAACAATAAAAATACACTTCATGCTATTTAAATCTTTCCAAAACTTAAATAAGGATATTTTCTAGTAATTTTATGAAGCTACCATAAAATTGTCATTTTATGTCATTACACAGGAAAAGGAAATTTCAGACCAGTGTTGCATTTATTACCTATAGAAGCAACCATCATAAACTAAATATGAGCAAATCATCTGAAGCAGTATAATACAATAATTATGTTCCATGTCAAAGAAGAGTAATTCTGAGATTACAAAGTCATCTTTGTTTTAAAAAATATCACAATATAAGAAATCATACAAATACGTCGGTGGAGAAAATATCTTTACAAATGCCAAAAAGATATTTGATAAAAATAAATTGTGGCATATTCATACACTGGAATTCTACTCAGCAATAAAAAGGAACAATCTACTTACACAACAATAATTATAAATCTAAAAATGAGTATGCTGAATGAAAGATGCCAAAACACAAAAGAGTACACACTGTATATTCTATTTATATAACGTTCTAGATTAGAATTTATCACAATGTATCATTCAGCCTTGCCTGATACTGTTCAATGGGAGAAAATGTCTCAGTATCCAGCATTTGGATTGAGTAGATTGTTTCACAGTGTGAAAAATATATAGCATCGACTTAGGTCTGACTTATGTGACCTAATAATAAAATTAGAAAATAATAAAATTATATTTTCTTACATTTGATGTTCATAAAGAATAATTTGTTTTGGAAAATAACCTTTAGCATCTCTAGTACTTGACTAAATTTCCCCACATATAATTAGAATCACTAAAGCAGTTCCTTGAATGTGATTTTTAAACAAGGAAAAGAAAAAAGAACGGAGCTAAGCACAATTCTTTTGAATCCCAATTGCTCTTGGAGTTTGAATTTGGTTTGGGTAAATCAGAATGTATCTGGGCTTACTTCTGAAGTGATCCTGATTTCTAGAGGTACAAAACCATCAATCTTTAGGCTTCACTGGACTTGAAGATAATAGCAACACAATTATACATCTAAACCTGTACTTCCCTCATGATATCCTCTGAAATAAATCCCCATAATATAAAACTTCCTAGGGAAGCCTCAAACTAATAAGAACATGAAGTTCAAAGAATATTGGCCAGATAAAAGTACAGCTAGTGAGAAAAAAAAAATTAACCAATAGTCAGTAGCATGCACACATGTCTCTGCTCATGAGCACAGTGTGGTGTCGTAGGTAAATCTGGAGAGAAGTCCAAGGAGGCTTGTGAACTATCCCTCAACTTGGCAGTGTGCAAGTTGAAAACCATCCACCACCTTAAACGCTTTCCTTCACCACAGGTAAGAGAGGAAGAAGTACGGGGGAAGGGGGGGATTAAGCAAAGTACTCGGCAAAAATGTTCCCTATCCCTCCGTCTCTCCTTGGATCACAACTCTGTAAACTGGGAAAAATTAGATCTGAAAGAAAGTCAACTTTGCAACTATGGATCAGCAAAAATGGTGAGATGAAAATATATGGTGAAGTACAAAATACAAATAAATGTCAATATGCTTCAAGGAGTCATTCATTCTTACCCAATATATCATCATTGTAGCTGGTTCCCATGAAAGTGGGAGGAAAAACATAAGAGAGAACTCTCACAGTGCAACACAGGCCTCCATCTTGATGATGATCACAGATATTAATGTTTAAGCAAATTGAGACATAAATTACAGAGGAAGACTTTCAGACTAAGACTGCCCAGGATAATATAAGTCTCCACCCCAACTTTTAAAATCATTTAAGTTTCTAGCTCAAGTGCTAAAATGAAATTATAAATGTCTCCTTAAGTTTCTAGATAGGGTAATTAAAGAAGGTATAACCCTAATAGCATGAAGAAAAGCATTATTTACTTTTTAAAAAAATTCCTCATAAAGCCATTTAATTTCAAACAATATTGTTATCTGTGTAGGATTTTTAAAAATTCACTCACAATCAATCAACCGCAAGGAAGGAATCACATCAGATTTACCAAATGTTGCCAGAGGACAACAGAACAACTAAAAACTACTGAATTTGAGGAAAAAAATGTGATGCATGAGTTCTACACCTGACAACATGTATCCATGTGTCAAAACATTTCCAGAGTCTTTTGGTTCATACCATTACAACAACCTGAATAGGATGCTACTTATCTGCCTTAATTTGAAACCTGGGCCTGTTGTCCAGCCAAACAAAATACAATTCATATGCATCCAATAAGATGTGATCAGAGTGAATAAATGATCCACTAAAACAACCTAGAAGCAATAACATTACACTAGCAGAGATCACCTAGCCATCATGCCATTTTTTTTTTCTTCTAGATACCATAGTCCACTGAAAGTAATTAGTGTCCTTGGGAAAATGGCTGATACCAGATATGGGTCAGGGAAAATACAAGTATGTTACATATAGTAGTTCCAGGAAGCAAGGGAGTATAAACAAACAAACAAAAACTAATGGAGTCATGTCAAAAGAACACAGAAGCCATCTTGAAGGGACTCCCTTTGGCCAAACTTGTCACAATGAGCAAGCAAGGAATAATGATTCCAAATGAGTCTAAAACATTGAATTAAAAATAAATAAGTAGAAAGGTTTCATAGCAATAGCTACCAAACGATAGAAATGAAAGCTCTTCTTTCTGAAAGAATGCTGTTTATTATGAAACCATTTTCAACCCCAAATCTAATATTTATTCAGTTGGGGGTCATCAATGTAGTCATTATATTTTTGTCCTAGGCAATCTATACAATGATCTGGGAGCCCTTAGCATAAGCAAAAGAGTCGATAAGCAGCAGTGGCTGCTCTGAGTATAACAGCAGCAGCAGCAGCAGCAATCCCTGGCCCTATTCTAAACCTTCTTTTGGGATCATCACAACATCTCATTCTCCATAATGCAAGCAGAGCCTTTCTCCTGGATAATGGTAGCAGTAGTGGCAAGGAGAGATGGAGCCCCACAGGGAGACCAGACCAGAGAATGCAGCATCAGAAGGAAGAAATTTCTTCACACTGAATTTGCTGTATTTTTCTAGTTCCATCTATCCCAGCAACACTGAGATGTATCTCCAGCTCATGAATCTTCTTCTCTGAAAATAAGAGCAGAGAGTTCAATAGCTATGGGCAGTCAACAAGGGCCATTTAGGAGCAACAACTTATGCTTGATTACAAGGCTTTCCTAGTGTCCAGTCAGTAACTCCTGTGAAGAAGCCCTCAGATATTGCAAACTGCCCAAGTGGTTTTTGCCCTGAAAGTGATAAAATACTTTACCAGAAAGAAACATACATTTGGAAGGCTGGTAAAGGGAGCATTCACTCAGTTGAATATAGGATGGAATCAAAGTGAAGCTTTGTAAAGCAGGTAATGTAGATAACTTTAGCTCCTCCAGGAGTAAAGGCAGCTCCTAAGGTCCATGTGTCTTCTATAAGAGGTAAGGGGTCCTCTGTATTCACTTAATCCATCAAGGTCTCATGGTAGATTAATGGAAACACAAGTCTGGCAACAATCCACTGTCCTCATGAGAAAGGGACCTCTGTCCTTTTCATGCAAGAGTTAGATGACTGCAGTTATTGTCAATCCCCATTATGCCCCTCTTCTCTAAGGAGCACCTACAAACTCTGGCTCATACAAAGTGACTGCAGCCAACTACAAGGCAATGTGGAAGGTATATATCATGTGGTTAAAACCATGCTGTATAATTCCTCAACTCAAACTCTTCTTGTAGGAGGAAGAGATCATGGTGGAAAAACCAAACACCAACTTGAAGAAATGGAAGAGTGGATTTCAAGAGAGGGAAATTGAAATCTAGTTCAAGAGAGAAAAACTGAAATCTCAGAGCTCAAATATCAGCAGTCTATTAGTGAGAAGTTTAGACTAAAAAGGAGAGTCCCAGGTGGAGGCCCAATTGGTTTTCAAAACATAGAAGACAAAGAATAAGTTGCTCCAGCAGGTCAGGGAAACCCTGAGAGCCACTCAGCAGATAGCCAAAGGAATTGAGAAACATTTTGTGGACATAATAATAGCCAAAACACAGTGCTGGAGTCTCTATTGCAGAACATAAAGATGACATGGAATGGCCCTAAGAGATGCAGATTGTGTCTGAATTTCAAGATTCTCCAGAAAAATAAGCCTTAACTATCAACACTCCAGGGGCAAAATGGAGATCATGTAGTCTGTGGAAAAGATCATAATGGCAGGGAACAACAGTGACATGATGTTGGACAGTACCGTGGCTGATGGCTCTGATCTGTTTGAAGAGATTTTGATGGAGTTGAGTTCTCATTTCGTAGCTTCTCTGTCCATCCCTGGTGCCAAGGGCTATGAACTTCCCTTCTCCCCCCTCCCCACCCTGCCATGAGGAGACTCTGCAGTATGACGCCAAAAGAGGCCAACCAGCCCTTGGATCCTTGGTAGAGTAGCTCATCTAGAACGTGTTCAAGCTACAGGACTTCACTTCCTCCAGTTCAGGTTCTCTGGTGAGTCTGGGGTGGGCGGCAGAAACTCCCTGGTGGCCCTCTGTGCCTTGGCAAGGATGAGCCCTTAGTTGATGCACAAAGCGACCTGTACTACACTTTTGGGGACGTAGTAGAACCAAGCGTCGCTAGGCCAGACTGTAGCAGGGTGGTGCTGCGGAAAGACCTAGCCAGTCTGCTGCCCCCAGCAGCTGGTGAGAGGCTGTCTCCCTTTCTGAGGTCTTGCCTTGATCTCCAACCACCTCCAGTGCGCGGGGCCTCTGCGCGCGTTTCCAACCTAAAAACAGGCTTGGAGTCTGCGGAAAAACAGCAGCTCTGCCCTCGCGATTTCGTGGGCAACTAAAGTGAGTCGAAGGACGATTGACTGTTTAAACTGTCATTTCTTAATGATGGTTTTAAACGGCAAAACCATGGCACGCCCCTAGTGGAGTAAGTGCCTGGGAGAGGGACAAGGCACGCTGGTGGCCCTGCCGCGTCCGGGGTCACCCGTTCTCCTGCTTCAGGCTCAGGAGGAAAAAATGAAACCTTACCCTATCAAGACAACTTTCCTGAGGCTGCCTCATAAACTCCCTGGAGATTGTCTGAATTCCAGTGGGCTTTGTCATAGGAGCTATTATAGTCAAAATGTATTTTTAAAAGCTTTAGGGATGACAGTCTGTTTGCATTTTTTGTTTTACTAAAAGCAGCTCCAAAGCCTTAAATGAAATAAACCTAATAATGAATTAAACCTATTAATCAATAAATTATACATAAGTTTTCAATATAATAGTTTTATCACTATTGTTTTTGTTGTTGTTTACATATAGCATCTTATTGGAAATAGAAACAATGAAATTGAAAGTATAATGAAAATAAAAGTATTCACATCAAACACAAAAGCAAAACTTCTGCGGAAATGTTGCTGGGAAAAAAAAGGAATTTGCATGATATTAAAATATCACCTCATAAATGACAGGCCAATTGAAAAGGAGGAAAAATATACTTCAAGAATGGAGAAATCTGGCAAACATCACCTTAACCAAGTGATAAAAATGAGCATCTCTAATAGTGGAACAACATGACATGTGTCTTGTAAAATGACGCAATATGAAGTACAAAACTTATTAAGTATTTTGGCCAAAAATGGTTAACATGAATCTAATCAAGCTTATAAACTTATTTTCAAACTTAAAGAAATACAGAAGATGGAGATACTAGTAAAACAATATCCTGAAGAAACAAGAATGGAGTTGGAATTTGAGAATGCAGGACCTTCTACAATATTGAGTATGGTTCTCAGACCTACATCATAATCTGGAAGCTTGTTAGAATTGCAGAATTTTGGACATCACACTGGGCCTATTGGATCAGAATATGCATTTTAGAAGATTTCTAGGATAAATTTTAGGAGCACTGATCTATAAGATACTTGACTCTGGCTTTTCAGAAAGTCAGTCTAAATAAAAAGGTGAGGGAACTCTTCAAGAATAAAACACATTTAAGAAACATAGAAACAATCAAATTTAGTGTTGGAAACTTAATTCCTTCCTGACTGGTATTGTGGCTCTGTCTTTATTAATAGGAGCGGCATGCTGAAGTATTTAAAGGTGAAGTGTTACATTATCTGCAAACCAGTTTCAAAGTGTTCTGCAAAGTCAAATTTTGCAGAAAGATATGAAGCAGAGATGACAAAAATAATAATAATGAAAGCATCTACAAGGGGAGTATTTATTATATGAGTCTTTCAATGTCATGGGTTTCTGAAATGTTTAACAAGTTGGAGAAAAGTGAATGGAGAAGTTACAGGATGAGGATAATGATGGTAATCACTGAGTACATTTAAAATTAGAGTATAATTGTGATTGATATTAAATAGCTACCATTCTTAAAATGGAACTCTACATTGTAATAAATTATTTTATATAAACATACTATGACAAAATACCAGAATTTTTTTAAAACATAAGACAGCAATATTTTGAACTGTTTAGGCCTGGATCAAGAAAATAATCATTTATTCAGAATAGGTGATCCTCATTGCTGTGTCAGAAAGCCTGTTTTGGGGGAGGTGGAGATAAGTCTTCAAACTCAGGAATCATACTTCCACTTCCTTCGGGCCAGAGAATATGCTACTTACTTCTACTCCCCAGATCTAATGTCACTGTCATTGTAATTTACTGTTACAGAACAGACTATGATAAATCCATTGAATGTGCTAGGTAGAAAAAAGGTGGAAAGCAATTTAAATACAGTCCAGTAATAGATACAAAGGGGGTTAATAAATGTAATCTGACTCACTATTGTGCCAGACAAAAGGAAATGCAAGGCAGAGGAATGTCTTCTTTGATTAACATTTATATAAATTTCTGAAAATTATGAACAAAATTATTTTAAAGCATTTCATTTCAATTATTCATCCTCAAAATGATCCAACATAATTGGTGTACATTTGCTTTATAAAGCTATTAATTTTTGTTGTTGAAAATATGTCTTCCTTCATTAAAAAAAAAACAATGCAAATACAGCTTAAAGTTGCTTTTGTGAGTGTATAATAAAAATAATTTCAAAGTCACACAACTAAGAAAATATTAATATAGTAATTTAGTATATAATTACATCATTTATTGCAGACTAAGAATAAGTTGCTTTTCTTTAGCTTTACCAGCTTTGAAGAGCTGTAGTGTTTATTCAGTTAACTTCTGTAGTGTACAACAGGATGCTTTCTGCTTTTACTGATCCAAACTCAACAGGAACCATATGCTCAAACTGTGAGACATTGTCATTAGCTATTATAGTGGCACTCTTCACACCAATATGTTTGAAGCCCTATTAGTCTTCTCATTATGAAATATTAATTTAGAGACCTATAAGTCAATCAAATTGTTATTACTTACTTCATATTTATACACTATGACTCAAAAATATATAATTGTGATTTATTAGATGCATAAATACATATGCATAAATATATGTATGTGTTAAAATGAAATATAATTCTCATTTTTATAAAACCTGAGAAAATGAAAATCAAATAAAAAATATCCACAAATCTCATTTTTCATTGGTTTTAAATTTTATCATTAATAAATTATAAAATATACAAAAAGTTACTAATTTAACCCAAAAATACATATTTCAGCTGAAGTCACCTTGCCTTTTGAAATTTAGTTATATTTGGATGGATCTCCTTTCTCAATTTCTGCAGGAATCCAACTCTTTCTTCAAGGATTTTTTTTCTATTTCTGGTATTACCACCAGCTTCTCAGAATCACATTTTAGTTAAACTCTTATTCTTATTTACTTCTCACAGTTTTTCTTATTTCCATTCTGCTCAGCCATGTTTTCTGTTTTTGTTTTGTTTTGCTTAGTTTTGATTTCTCTCTAAATTTACTAGTACCAGGAACTTGTTTGTGCACCCACCTTGGACATGATGGGTGGGGTTTTATGGTTCAGCCTCCATCTGGTTTTTAACCTTCCTTCAAAATCCTAACCATGGGAGCTAACCACTGAACACCTTGCTCCTCAGCTCCAGCCCATTCTCTACCACTTTCCCCATCACTCTCATGTCTCAGTCCTTCTGTTCTCACACATCCACTGAAATCCTAAGTAATTATTATGCATAACATTCCTTCTCCCCTTGTTTCATTATCTTTTGCTGAACTTTTCACTCAACTTTTTGTTGTGTTTATGTGTGTGGTTTTTTTAAAGGCGCTGCCTCAACAACTTATGTTCCTAAACAAAGAAAATTTTTCTTCCACAAAAGGAAATCTGGTGCTACTTGATAAATTATCATTATTATTTTTATCACATTGCTACTGAACTAAGAGCAAACTATGTACATTTCTTCTCTTTTATCCTTTACTTAATAGGCAAAGGTGAAGGCAGGGAATAGAAAGATCCAAAAGCATATCAAAGCAATAAAGTTCAACCTCAGCTTTTGACAACATGAATACCAATAAATGCACAATAAATTTTTGACCCCTTCCTCTCCCTTCAGTAACTGGTTTGCTTGTAAAGGTACAAGAAGAGATTTTCTGATCATCTGGGATTGTATAAAAGGGATGAACTTTTGACTTTAGAGGGTAAGGGTGCTTTATTAATATTTTTCAAAATTCAGAAAGAACATAAAAACATGAGATTTTGTCTTATAAAAATGTTACAGCACCAATTTGTTGTATTGTCAGAAATCACCTAATTCTAGAGTTCTCAGTGGGCTTTATCATGCCCTAGACTCTGGGTTTTGGAAATTACTAGGAGTTATTGGGAAGTGCAGCTAGCATCTTATGGACTGAGGCCAAGGATACTAGATGCCCTGAAATCCATGTTTCAGTACCACTCATAGAAGAATTTTCCTGCATATGTCATGGCTTTTGAATGTTTAGCCAGGCATTCATGAAGTGTAAAACATGAATAGAATTTTTACAGGCCTAAAAACTCAATTTTTGATGTACACAAAATGACTTTGTATGCTGAATATTCCTATCTATGTAATTATTTGGTAAATCACTAGAAAATTGTACTATATTCCATTCAGAATTTTGCCAAGAGTTGTTCACCATTCTAGAAGATAATTTCATGAATAGAACACACCTTTATCAGCCTTCAATACAATATGCCTGAGTCATGTTGATTGAAATAATTATTTTTATTATAAATTAATTTTCTTTGATTTTACAGTTAAAGCATTGTATTGATTTTACTATGCATATTCATAGATTATGTTATATGTGAGTCATATTTTAGGATAGAAAAGGGGTGCTACAAAATATTTTCTATATAGAGTGGCACTAAGTCCAAATGGCACAAGAATACTAATCGAGGCCGTGGCCAGCCTTTTGAAATCCATGTATTCATAGGCAATTAGTGCATGAATTTAGACTTTTTGTGCCCCAACTTTGCCTCCTCTGATACCACAGGCAAGTCACTTAACCATTCTGTGACTCAGTTTCCCTCTATGTTAAATGAGGGTGATAATGTACTTACATCAAAGACCTGTGAATAAAAAGGAGTTAGTATGTGCAAAGTACTTAGAAATGAGGAGCACTAAATAAAAGCAAATATTCCAATCATTTTTGTCTTTATCATCAGTATTGAATAAAGGATATATATATATGACTTAAAGTGTAGACTGCCTTGATAACTGTTTTCAGGAAAGCCTGAAGGGGATTTACCTATGTGAGCCTTAGTAATCTATTAGTGAAATAAGGAGATCTCTGTTAAGGTGTTGCCAGTGGTGGTGAAAATATACCCAAAAGAGAAGGAGCAAGCTTCAGTTTATACAATATAAAAAAAGACAGAAAATTAGTATAGAGATGTCATATAATTGACTGGAAACTTGACGTGACAGGAATCATTTCATCCAAGGTGTAGGGATGCCTAAGTTCCTGCCTAAATGCAGGAACAAAGCAGAGGTGCACGGTCTGCATTTTCTCAACCCAATAAACAACTCTTTTTTATTTCAATGAACAAAAATAATGTGAACATCAAGGAAATTCTTGAATGAGAAATTATTTCAGAAAACATAAGAAGCTAAAGGGTAACGTCAAATCAGGAAATGAAAGCCCTACCTAATATCACTGTATATATGTTATTAACCTCAGGGAAACATGGCATTCGGTGGCCAGTCATCTTTTTTCTTTCCAACCAGTAGTTTACCTGAATCATTATTCCAAAATCTCTGAAATCATTATTCTCAAGAAATGATTTCAGAGATTTTAACCTCATTTAACTGCATAATTACTAGAACATGTAATAACTATACAATAATAATAAAATAAAAATAACGATGCGAATATTCTCGCTGTCCTGATTTTGTGATAATCAGGGTAGGCTAAACATTTGCTATATTAGAAACCATGCATGTGTCCCCAGATCTAGTTTTTCTCTCTAGGTCTGGTTTTTGGAATGCTGGTGATAAACTAAACCTGATTAATTATATGACCATCCTGTATGGGAAAAGACTGTAACTTTGGATATCTTTGGTCAACCTTAAGAGATATAGCTGGGGGACGGATGTGGCTCGGGTGGTTGGGCATCCGTCTCCCATATGGAGGGACCTGGGTTCGATCCCTGGGGCCTCCCGGTAAAAATTTTAAAAAAAGAAAAATATAGAAGGCATGTGGGCCGCCAGGCCCCGTGAGCCATGCAGCAAGATAATGACATAACAGGAGAGTGACACAAGGGAGAGCCAAGACGAGACGCACCGAAAAACCAGGAGCTAAGGCAGCGCAGGCGGTAGTACGCCTCTCCCACATCAGAGGTTCCAAGGATCAAATCCCAGTTAAGAGGGTAGGAAAAGGACACAGAGTTGCCCAGTGAATGGACACAGAAACAGCAGAAAAGGGAGGGGGGGTGGTAAAAATGGATAAAAGCAAATAAATAAATAAATCCTTTAAAAAAATGTATAGGGGAGGAAGATATGGACTATAGTTGGTAGTAACACTTTGACAATGCTCTTTCATGATTTGTTAACAAATTTTTCACAACAATGCAGGGTGTTGGGGTGGGGGGGGTGATGTGTAGGAGCCCTGTATGATGTTATGCATGTTTGTTTTGTAAGTTCAAAATGTTTACTGAGCACTTACGGTTTATGTATGTTCATGTATGAATGATATACTTCAATAAATTGTTAAAAAAAATAATGTAATATATGATATCTAACAGTACATATTATTTAGTAGGTAGCACTTTTAGAGCTTCTTGTTGATTAAACCTTATAACTACCCTGTGAGGAATTACTCATATATCTACTTTAAAGGACAAGAATATAAGACACAGAGAACCCAGATTCTGAGGTTGATGCTGAAGAGAAAATCTTAATGGAATGAATTAAATGCAACTCTCAAAGACTCTAACTATTTTATGGGAATCATATATTCTATCTCTCTCAATTTTTTAATTCTCTCCTTAGTTTATTGCCATATACCATTTGCCATTAGCTATGGAGAGACAAGAGTAGGAGGTTGCAATAACTTGGAAAGAAAGGGAGATACATGAAACCATAGTTTATTGAGTTAGAAAGGGGTTCTAAATTGAATTCACTTTCAAACTATTCTTCAAGCTATTTTTTTATTGCATACTATAGAAGGATGCTTTTCTGAAAAATAATGATTATTCATAATGTCTAATAAGCAAATAAATGGATTGCCATTTAATTTTAGACAGCATATTTTATTCTAGTTTTAATTTTATTTGTAATCACTTTTTGAAGTATTTTCTTTTTATCATGTTATTTGAAGTACATAAGGAATTATGACCTATTTATGGATTCAGTTAATTTTAGAACTGTCAACTAAATAATTAAAACAGCAGAACATCCCAAATATAACAATATAATTAGTGTGTCATAAACTCACATATTTTGGTTATCCAACATGTTTATGACAATGTGTATTATAAATATCTATTAACTATTAATTACCTCTAAATAAAGATCATGTACTAAAAAGACCAACCAGCATTATAACATGTCTATGAGTTCTGGTAGATAGGCATCCAACCAGTTCTGAAGCCAAGTAATTCATATAAGCATAAACCTCAGGCCACAGAGTAAATTAGTTCTAAGAACCAGGAATAGAATTTGAATCCTAATTTCTGGCACCTTCTTAAACCATGTGAGACCATCTAGCTTATAATCCTCCAACAAAAATCTACAAGAAATTTCCTATCATATTTGTAAAATGATGAAATTAAGACTTTTTGTTCTTACTGTTGTTAATATTGAGCTATCTCTGGTAGTGTGAATGGATTGCTCGCAGTTGTTTCTGTTTTTCATAAACAGAGGAAGTGGTAAAAAAAGCTTATCTGAAAGTCTTCTAAACATTTACCTGAAACTGCAATCAGTAACACAATTATATTTAAAAGGGTTTCAACTGCCAAGCTGTTATGAGTATAAAAAAATAAACAGGATTTTTTAATATGTTTTAATAACTCTTGCAAATTTTTTCATTAGAGGTTTAAAAATGTGGACATGCCAAGAAGAACATGAATTAGTGCTTTGATCTAGTACAGAATTACTAAAACAAAAATGTATATTAGAAAAATGAAGAATTTTGTTTAGTATTACCATAGAGGCTAAATGGAATGTGGCAGAAAAACAAATAAATGAGTAAATTCAACCTTATGCTGGCAAAAGACAGTTATTCTTATGACATGTCTTTTTTGAAATGGTACTTTTATTCTGAAGAAAACATGAAGGAAGAGACTGACAAAATAGCAGTTTTAGATAAAGCCCATTTTTGTCTCTCCAATACGATTTTTATTTGATTTAATCTAGTTTATTACAAGATGATATTTACATTAAATCAAGTTGCTATGGAAATAGTGGTGAGATCAGACATTTACATGGCATGACACTATCTGACTTATTTCCCCTTAATTTAATAGAAGGCAAGTTGAATTTGAAAGCAAAATGCCTGAAGAATCTAATACCTGTTTTGGTAGCTGGGTTATGGTATATAACCCTTTTACTTGCCGATAATAATAAATCAATGTCTTAGTAAAACCAGTATAAGAAACATTTGTGTCATTCATTGTCCCTGGTTAAGGAAGCATCTGTCAATATATTTATTTATATGTGACTGCTTTATACATTGTGCTAAACATCACAGGATATAAAAATAAGATATATTCCTTCATAAAGTTTACAATCTAGTAAAGAAGATAAAATAAATGTATAAGATATGGATAGAAAGAAAATATAACAACTACAGATAAAACAGATCAATCTAATAAAAAGGGTCATGAAATACGAGAGAGGAGATTTACCAGTTTATGGGTAGACAAGTAGTAGGAGGCAAAACTGATTCCCCAGAGAAGTGCAAAATATTCACACTTTTTTATGATGAACTACTCTGGATATACAGTTGAGAATGTCGAGATATAAACAATGCTCAAAATTATGTTTGGGTTTCTGAAAGTATCTGAAACAAGTAATGGTTAAAACAAAATTTCATATAGCATTTAAAAAGTATGGATATTTTTAAATATCAAAGATTCATAGACTGTTAGGATGTACAAACACTCTAGAAACCAACTCAATCTCCTCTTATTACAGCCAAGAAAACTAAAGCCCAGATAGTTATGACTTTCCCGAGATGACACTGTTAGAATGAGCATCAAACAGAAGAAAAGAAGTTCAACTTCTTGTCTTTAAGACCAGCCTTCTTTCCACAAAACCTTAATATCTCTCCCTGAAATTGATTATGGTGTCTACCACGAAATCTAGAATTTGGAAGGAACACAATGCCATAGAGGAAACACAGAAATGCAGGCACTATTTCCATTACCTTGATTCCTAATGAGGCAGATTAGCATAGGGAAAGGGAAGACTTGGGTCACAGCTGAGGCTCAACAGACAACATGGCCAACAGACAACATGTCCGGCAGACCACACAGCTGTGAGACCCTGCCCAGAAACCTTCTGAGATCCTGAGACCCTGGCCATGAGAATCCCATTTGGAATAAGAATCCCGTTTGGGGTCTAGAGAAAGCCCCGGATGTCCTCAAAAGGCCTCACCATTGGGCCTCTGGGAACTGACAGTTGGGGCAACCAATCAGAACAGCAAACAGGTGGGGCCCCTCCCCCGACATTATGATGGCAAAGGAGGAAGATCTGAGGTTCTATGCACGCTTCTCCGTCTGTAGCCAGCCTGTGGTCCATGCCTCCCCAACACCCAGCAAGGACTGGTGAGTCTAAACTTTTAATTAAAGTCTGCCTGTGCCCTCTTTTATTTCATTAGCGGGGCCCCGAGAGTCTCACCCTGAGCTATGCCAAGAGGTTTGTTCCTTACTCAACCTCCAGGAGACCCTGAATTTCCTCTTTAATCCATTACATCTGGGGTCCCTGAGGCTGTTTGCCTATAAGCTGCAGATCAGTCTCTGCTTCTTAATTGCCTCTAAATGGCTGGTTTAACTGTGAAATGTAGTCCCTGACAATGGCCATAAAATGAGCTCTTTCTCATGGCCACTTTCTATGACACCTGAAAGTGTAGGCCAAAAGAAAGGAAAGCCTGACTTGGAAGCCAAGGTCTGGGGATGGACCCAGATGTCTCCAAGACCTCTAAGGCTCTGGGGATACTCAGAGACATAAGGCTTCTGATCCCCAGAATGTGGGGACAGAGAGCATGGCTCCCGACCTCCAGGATGCTGACTTGGTGAGCAATCCATTCAACCAGGTCTAGCAGTGTGACTGACAAATGCATTTATCCACCCCTAGGATAATGAGTGGCTTCTAATTGGGACTACCTCCCTACTGATGGTCTAAAAAGGAAGAGGCTAATCTTTTCCTGCAACAGCACATGGCCACAGTATGGCCAAGGATGGCCTCTGCATGGAGCTCTCAATTCCAGTTAAACCTGTGCAAAAGAGAAGGAGAGGACAGACAAATCTGAGGGCCAGAGACCACGTGGTCATGTCTCTTTAAAGGGATGAGGAAATGTACTACCAAACCGATAGATTATAAGCTCAGGGAAATTTACTCAGAGGCGGGACAAAAACCCAGCTTTATTTCAAGGAAAGCTGACAGAGGCAATAAAAATACCTTCTTGGTAGATCCTAACTATAGAGAAGGACAGATCCTCCTAGAAATTCCAGTCTGCCTTGGATATCTGTAGAAAGCTGCAGAAACTTTCCCTGGGCCCCCAAACTTCCATTAACTCTCTGTTAGAAACAGCCTTCACAGTTTTCAACAATCAAAACCGAGCTGCTGAGGAGAGGTAGGTGAGGAGTGGGCAAGCATAGGGCCCAGAAGCAGGCTAACCTATTAACTGCTGCCATTAAAGGCACCGGTCACCTCAGGGTTAACCAAACCCAGGCACCATGTCAGCAAGAACCTGACCCAACACACGGACTGCTGGGTCCTTGCCCAGGGGAAGATAGAAGGGGCCTGAAGCCACAGGTTAACCATCAACCAGGAGGCCTCAAGTGACCCTTGATGTGGCAGGTAAGATTGTTAATTTCTTAATTAACATGGGAGCCAATTATTCAGTCTTGGTCTACACTCCAGACCTCTCCTAGCCTCGATTGTGCCTAATGAGGGGAATGAATAGGGAATCAAGATCTAAGACGTTTACTAAACCTCTCCCCTGTAGAATAAGGAACCTCCTCATATGCCATAATGTGGCAGTATGATATTATTTATGAATTCCAAAAAGAGACATTGATTATGTTTGTAAACTAGTCTGTTCTTCTGGGCATGATACCCTTTGATTGTATTAAATTCAAAGGTTTTACGTTTACTTGATTATGTTAAGATTAGGCCTTTGATTCAACCACGTCATCAGGGCATGCAAGGTTGAGTCCCTGCCCCCTTGGTGGGCTACATAAATGGACGCTCATTCAAGGAGAACACAGGATAAGACACACACATGAGGAGAGAGATCCACAGACATGGAAGAGGAGAGGACTTTGATCCTGCGCCCCAGGAAAAGAGATGAGCCATTCACCTGATAGTTTACAGCTGACCTTGTGAAGAGACCAGAGCAGCTGAGCCTGGAAAGAAATGAGCCCTCCAGCCTACAGCTGAGATTGGAAGAAGCTGAGCCCAGGGAGCCTTAAGAGGAAAAAGGAAGACTGAACCCTCACAGATGTCAGCAGCCGTCTTGCTGCAAAATGTGGCAACAGACATTTGATGAAAATTATCTCTTATGGTATCTTGAGTTGGACTCTTTAGGGCCTTATAACTGTAAGCTTTTACCCAAAATAAATACCCTTTATAAAAGCCAAAAGGTTTCTGGTACTTTGCATCAGCACCCCTTTGGCTAGCTAATACACATCAATTAAAATTTAAAACATCCTGGCTATTCCTAGCTCCCTGCCTAATCCCTTCCAACCCTCCAATCCTTCCAGCAAAAAAGCCTCACAAGACGACGATGGGCAACAGACATCCCAGGGAATGGAGAGGACCTGCAGCTGAAGGCAGGATAATCCTATCCACTATATCCATGGAATATAAGCCCTCTCTCACTTGGAGGTGGAGTGGACATCACCTTCCAAGTCCCCTCAGGATGGGGGGAGGAGCTGTGGACTAGAGTGGACTTGGTGGTGTTCTGTTGTACACATATTGTGATTCAGGCAATGGAAGAAATTGTAACAGTGAGGTGGAGCCAGTGGCCACTGGACATTTTTGGGGCAGGGTGAGGAGGGGCAGTTGAAATGCTCGGGCTTTTTTCGGACTTTGGGGGTTGTCCTGAGTGGTGAAGGAGCGACGAATGTAGGCCA
>JAQZBX010027255.1:0-28472 GCA_029593785.1 Cabassous unicinctus
CCCCTTCCCCATTTGCTGTTTTTTGTGTCCATTCGCTGAGCAATTCTCTGTGTCTGTTTCATCTCTTCTCATCCTCCTCCTCCAGTCTTCACCGGGATTCGATCCTGAAGACCTCCGATGTAGGAGAGAGGTGTTCTAGCCATCTGCGCCACCTCGGCTCCTGTTTTTTTTTTTGGAGCTTTTGGAGCATCTCGTCTTGTCTCTCTCCTTTTACGTCATCATCTTGCTGCATGGCTCCCAGGGCCTGGCGGCTCACCGGCACACAGAGACTGGCAGCCCATGCGCCTTCTATATATTTTTTTTATTTTACTGGGAGGTCCTGGGGATCGAACCCAGGTTCCTCCATATGGCAGATGGATGCCCAACCATTTGAGCCACATCTGCCGCCTGCTGCATCTCTTATTGTCTGTCTTTTGTGTCTCTTTTTGTTGCGTCATTTTGTTGTGCCAGCTCTCTGCTCGGGCCAGTACTCCGCTAGGGCCAGCTCTCCGTTTGGGCCAGCTCACTGCGTGGGCCAGCTTGCCTTCACCAGGAGGCCCTGGGAATCAAACCCTGGACCTGCTATATGGTAGATGGGAGCCCAATCACTTGAACCACATCTGCTTCCCTGTGGTGGTCTTTTAACAATTTTTTAAATTAAAAAAAAATTTTTTGTTAGAGAAGTTGAGCTTACAAAACAATCACGGATAGTGTGCAGAATTCCCACATATCACCCCTCTACCAACACCTTACATTGTTGTGGAACATTTGTTACAGGTTATGAAAGAACATGATCAGATTACTACCACTAACTATGGTCCATAGTGTACACTTGGTATATTTTTTCCACACACCCTCTATTATTAACACTGTATTAGTATTGTACATTTGTATAGAACACTCTCATATTTGTACTGTTAATCACAGTCCATCTTCCAGCTCTTTGGTGGTTTTAAGAGAGATCCACAAATTCTTTGACACTCTCAAGAGGTGGAGCCAATTCCTCTCCTTGAGCACAGGCTGGACTCAGTGACTCACTTCCATAGAATAAACTAAAGTGAAAGTGATGTTATATAGCTTTGGAAACTGGATCATAATGTCTTTCTCTTGGATGGATTGCTCAGGGGAAGCCAGCTGCCCTGAGTGTGCTCAGGCAGCTTGGTGAAGAGGCCCACATGGCGAGAAACTGAAGCCTCCTGCCAACAGCCATGCTGGAAGCAGATGCTCCTGTCCTCATGAACCACACAGCTGAACCACTCCTTCAGAAACTGCATTAGATATATTGAGATATCTATTACTTTAAGTCACTAAGTTTTGGGGTAATTTGTTATGCAGTAGTAGATAACTAATATAAGCTTCAAGGGGCTTATCAAAAAATAGCACTCATTTATTCTCTGCTTGGGTTTTGAATAAGTCAAGAAATAAAACAAAGAGTAAATGTGGAAGGTGAAATATCACTTTTGTTACTGATAAGAAGCCAGACTGTGAAATGTGGCATTGAGTCTTTAGCTAATTAATCCTGCTAATTCTGAATTCCAGAATTTTGGCAGATTTATCCACCTAGTTCCAAGGGCCACTAGGTTGAAGCAAGCCTCCCCTCATAGGCCATCTGTCTCTCTGTTTGTGACCAAATCTCCTCTCCTTATAAGGACACCAGTCATCTTGGATTAGGGCCCTTCCTAATCCAGTATGACCTCATTTTAAGGAATAACATCTTCGAAGACCCTATTTACCCATATGCCCTTTTGCAATGTAACTTTGCCATTCCTCCCATCAAGAGGAGCAGTCTATTTCCCCTGCCTTGAATCTGGCCTGGCCTTTGACTTGCTCAGGCCCGGTAGAATGTGGCAGATGTGATGTTGCATGAGTTCCAGAGCCTCATCCTTCTGCAGCTTCTGCTTTCGTAATCCTGGAATGCTGCCCCAGGACACTGCATAGGGAAGCCAATCTAGCCTACTGGATGGTGAGAGGCTCCATGGAGGACCGAGGTAGCCCTGCTACCAGCCATCACCAACAATCAGACTTGTCAAGGAGGCTACTGAATGCAGCCACATGAGTGTGCTTGGGGGAATCTGGTGGAGGAGGTACCCAGCCAACCCACAGAATCACAAAAAATAGCACATTATTGGTGTTTTCAGCCACTAAGTTTTGGGGTGGTTTGTTGTGCAGCAAAGGAGAATAGAAAACAGCCATCACCTTCTCCTCTTCTCAGATTTTTTCTAAACATTATATGAATAATATATCTAAACAAAATATTTATTGTATGTTAAGTATATAGAGTTAAAAAAACATGAGTGGGATCATGCTGTTAGCAGATGGCTCTGGGCTCTGGGCTTCTAGGTTTTTGGCTTATGTTGCGTAAAAGAAATTAAGGACATGCCATAGGGTAGGCAAGGGAGTAAAGAATTTATTAAGAAACAAGGAAACGAGAAAAGTACACAGTCCTAGGCATGGACTGCAGGCTGCAGAATGAAACACGTGTGTGGGGCCCCAGGTCAGGGCTTTTAAAAGTCTTTCCTCCTCCCCTTCATAATGTTGGGGCAGATCCCAGTTGTTTGCTGTTCTGATTGGTTGCCCCACCTGTCAGTTTTCAGGGGGTCAATGGTGAGGCCTTTTGAGGGTATCCAGGGCTTTCCCTTGACCCCGAATGGGATTCTCAGTCCAAATGAGATTCTTGGGCCTAGGATCTTGCGGGATCCCTCAGGAGGTTTCTGGGTGGGGTCTCATGGTCATGTGGTCTACCAGCCAGGTTGTCTGTCAGCCACGTTGTCTGTTGGCCATGTTGTCTGCTGGGCCTCAGCTGTGACCCAAGTCTTCCCTTTCCCTATACTAACCTGCCTCCATGCACTATATACTGACATGTTTCCTTGTGAATATAAATGAATCCCATTACTTTTAAACCTCCAGAGAGTACTTCATCATGCAGATGTACAACAATTTACCTAACTATTCCTTGTTAATGGACATTTGGGCTATTTCTAATTTTTCACAACTACAGATAGAATCACAGTGAACACCCTTGTGCCTTCATGTCTCCCTGCTCGCATCCATTCTAAGAAGTTTGGGGAGGGGGAGAAACAGAAGAGCAGTGGATGCTTAGGGGCTTCTGGGCAACTACCTGCAGGGTTTGACCCTTTGTACTCTAACCTCAGAGGCTAGCCCCTACCCCCTCTGGAAAACAGAGAACGGGCTGCCACTGCTCTTCCCTGTCTCTACCATCCTCTTGGGTATTATTACAGAGTTGGGGATGACATGCAAAGGACATTTATAAGAAAGATGGAGATATGGCTGTTAGGAATGCTGGAAAAGCATACAAAGCCCAGCAGGCTTCTACGTGGGCCTGTTAAAGAGGCTTTGCACTCGCACAGTCCTCTAAATTCCCCAGAGCTCTCAGTGCTGCCTGGGGGTGCTTTTAGAGTCATGCGTGATTGGCTGAGGTGTTGTAGGAAAGGGTATGAGGGCATGTGGGTGTCTATCATGGGAAGGAGGGGGCAGGGAATGGGCTTTGCATCCTGCAGAGAGATTTCTGCCAGTGGTGTGTGTGTGTGTGCCTCGCAGGGGCTGCTGTCAGGGTGCTGTATGTGCCCAAGTGTGGATGTGACCAAACTCAGGGATGTGCTGCTGCTAAATGAAGCGAGGCATTGCCATGACAACACAGCTCTCTGCTCCTAGCCAGATGCCAAGCCCTTAAATTATATTTTACTGGCTGAAAGCTCCTCAATTGCCTCTGGTTTCCAAAGCAATGGGACTGTGGGGGCACTAGATGCCTCACCCTCATCTCCAGCCTTTCCATAAAGCCCAAGAGGTGCTAAGCAGGGGGAAGAATGCTGGGGCTCTGATGAAGTTTTGTTTAGGGTAGGGGGTTGGAGTAGTCTCTGGTGAAAGGGGTTGGAGAGAGCCATGGACAGGCCTCACTTCTTTATCATGTTCTGGTCCAGTGACCCAGAGTTAAACATTTCTCCAGTACTTTATTCTAGAAAGAACATGGTACAATGTAAGTCAATAGAGATGCTGATTACTTCTTCTGCTGATCATTTTTTTCCCCATGCATTTCATTGCCCTTATTTTGATTGTGAAAAGGAGAGTTCCATGTATGAGGTGTCCCTGCCTCCCTGGTCACAGCTGACTGGACTAAGGTAGACAACTAACCCAAACAAAGCCAAGCTGATTCTCTTCCAGCAATTTGGATTTGAGTTATTATCTATATACAACCAATCTGGAAAGTCGGGGATTGAAGGTGCCATTTAGGGGCCACCCTGTGCAAATAAAATCAACAAAGAGGGTGAGAAGAAGCAGGTAGGCAGAGAGAAGCCAAGACCAGAGAGAGAGAGGGAGAATCGGGGAGGAGAATCTGGCAGCTGCTGAGGGCCCTGATGTTTTTCCTGAGTCTAGTGCCTGGTAACACTGGGCTGCATTTGGCTGCATTTTGTAGTTTGAGTAGGTCTGTGACTTGCAGGGAAACGATCCCTGATTAAGGCATGAGGAGTGCTTGGATAAAAGTTTGGCTGATGATGCTCTAGATGCCTTTGCCAGCTGCTTTCCTCTCAGGATAAGTCAGGAATCCCTGGAAAAGGCTGCTTAGTCATGTCCATATACAAAGTGATATTGCTGCCCTACCACAGCCAATCTGGAAAGGACTTCTGTGAGATACAATGTCCCATTAGGAGAATGACAAAGGAAATTTCCTTCAACCATTCAACAGATATTTATTGGGCAGATACTATGTACCAGGCACTATTCTCTGTGTTAGGGAAATAGGAGATACAAAAAAGCCCTGCCCTTAGGAAGCTTAACTTTCTTTAGAATATACAGATGATAAAGAATGCACAATAGCTATATTAGCAGATAGTGTTAAGGGCGATGAAAAAAATAACTGATTCTCTCAATGGGAGTCATGTAGAACTTGGAAAGGTCGGAAAGGTCCTTGAGAAAGTTTCTAGATGCTTTTATTCCCACAAGATCAATGAAACAATAGAGGAGATAAGAACGGCCTTTAGCCAAACAGGAGGTACAGGAAGCTAACTCAAGACAGCTTTCATGTGACTTCCTACAGGAAGCCTTTCCTCACTCCCAACTCTGAGTGAAGTGCCCCTCCCATTGTACCTTGAACTTGGCCCATCACAGCATAGTTATGGTAATTACTTGGTTGCTTAGGTGTTGTCCCCACTCAGTATAGCACAGAAACAATGCCTGTCACACTCGCCATGGCAACCCTACCATTTAACACAGTGTGTCACCCTTCATACATGGCAATAAATATTTGCTGGGTGATTAAGCTTGACACTCAGCTAACAGCCTTAACACTGATGTTCATTTCACTCTTTTAGGCAATTCTTTCACTATGTGTGTTGGATTGAATTATCACCCCATGTTAGACATGTTCTTGGTCCTGATAGGCATTCCTGTGGGTTCATACAGGATCTCTTGAAGATGTTATTTTAAGTTGAGCAGACAGACTTTGGTGGTCACACCTGCAGGTGTCATCTCAGCTTTGGGGAAGGACAGTTAATACCTAACAATACCTAACTGTACACCCAGGAAATGTACACATGCATGATCGTCCACCAGCAGGCCAAAAGCAGCTTAGATTTTACCTCCTCCCTTGTGCCATCACCATAGAGCTAACAGAAATAGTAAATCTTTGGGCCCTGTGGGCTTCAAAGCTATTTGCCCAGCCATGTCCCTCAAATACAGTGATCCTCTTCAGGGGAGGACCGTGGTCCTCACAAACTGGTTCGTCCTTAAGGTTGTCTGTCTATTGCCTTAGCAACCAAAGTCCAGGGCAGGTATTTTCATGCAGGAGGTAGAACAAAGTTTTCAGGGGGAGTAAGGTATCTGAGCTTAGGATATATAAAATCAAGACAAGAGGCCTCAGTCCTGGAGAGGTATAATCATAAATTCTCTAGCCAGCCCACAGAGATCCAAGCCAGAGACCAGAACTAAAACCTTTTTGGTAGTAATTGAAAGGAGCTGCTTTTTGCATTGTTTAACACATCATCAGATCTTGTTTATGACAAGAAACATCCAGAGAGTTTGGAGAAAGACCAGTTTTCTCCATTTTTTATTATTGCATATGATTCTTTATAGGGTTTGTTATGCATAATTGAAAAAAATTTAAATTTTTATAAGTAATGTATAAATATTTTCTCATGAAAAATATCAGACAATGCAAGAGTATATGGAACAAAGTGTCTTCTACTACCTCCTAAATCTCTCCTCCTATTATATTTGGATGTACTCTTTTATCCCCATGCATTTACAAACAAATATGAACATGTTTGTACATAAGTGGTAAAACACTGTAGTGTTCTGCAATTTCCTCTTTTTCACTAATATACCTTGGAGCCCTTTTCACGTCAGTATATTCTCCTGAAGGGCTGCATAGTATTAGTATTCCATAGTATGTATGAACCACAATTTTTTTAAATAAATATTTTTTGTTGAAATATATCATTTATACATGAACATACATAAACAATAAATGTATAGCAAAAGTTGTGAACTTACAAAATAAATATGCATAACATCATACAAGGGTCCCATACATCACCCCACCACCAACACCTTGCATTGTTGTGAAACACTTGTTACAAACTATGCAAGAGCATCATCAAAATACTATTACTAACTATAGTCCATTTCTTACATTAGGTGTATTTTTCCCCTAACCTACCCCATGAACCACAATTTGATGAACTCTTTCCCTACTAATTAAGATTTGGGTTTTCAGTTTTTCACTATTACGAACAGCACTGCAATGACCTTCTTTTTACACATTTCATAGTGTCCATGTGTAGGTGTTTCTATAAGGCAGATACCTAGAACTACTGGTATAAAATTTAGGAAAATACTGATAACTACCCTCCAGATAGCTTTGTCAATTTACATTCCCACAGTCAGAGTATATGAGTACTCATTTCCCTATATCCACACCAACACTCGATATCCATCCAGTCAACAAATATGCAGTGAGCAGCTACTATGTGCTAGGCTTCATTCTAGATGCTAAGATACAGCTCTGCCTATGGTACTTGCATTCTAATGAGGGGAAACCATTTATAAACAATTCTTTATTACTTATATGTTCTTAATAAATACTGTTTGCTTATTTAGTAAAGTGTGTAGCATTTTATGTCATAAATGCTATGAAAAAAATAGAGATATGGTAAAGGATATGGTAGGAATTCCAGTGGGATTGAAATTTTAGATAGTTAAGAAAGGCTTCACTGGGATGACAGTTGAGCAAAGTCTTGAAGCAGTGCAAACCTCTGGACAGAAGAGTGTTCTAGGCAAAGGGAACAGCCCAGTGTAGAGGCCACGAGGCAGGAATATACCTGGTGTGTTCAGAGGCACAGCAAGGAGGCCAGTGTGGCTTGAACGGAGTGGGTGAGAGGACAGAGAGAAAATGGAGGGCCAGTTGGGGTAGGACTTGTAGGTGACTGAAAGAACTTTTGGGGAAATGGATGTGGCTCAAGTGATTGGGCTCCGTCTACCATATAGGAAGTCCAGGCAAGCTGGCCCACGTGGAGCGCTGGCCCACGTGGAGTGCTGGCCCGCACAGGAGAGCTGGTGCAGCAAGATGACGCAACAAAAAAAGACAGAGGAGAGACAATAAGAGATGCAGCAGACCAGGGAGCTAAGGTGGCACAAGAGACTGAGCACCTCTCTCCCACTCCGGATGGTCCCAGGATCGGTTCCTAGTGCTGCCTAAAGAGAAGACAAGTAGACACAGAAGAACACACAGAGAGCAGACAGTGAGCGCAAAAGCAACGGGGGGTGGGGTGGGGAGGGAGAAATAAATAAAATAAATCTTTAAAAAACAAAACTTTGGCTTTGACTTGGAGAAGGGATATCATTAGAGGGTTTTGAGCAGAGGAGTAACGTGTTGCTTTGTTGACAAGAGACTATGGAACTATGGTCCATGCTTAATGGCAAAGCCCCAGGATGTGTTTATCAATTGCAATTAATGTGCCACACTAATGAAGGATGTTTATGTGGGAGGTTGTGGGAGGTGTGGGAGGTGGGGCATATGGGAATCCCTATATTTTTTGTGTAACATTTATGTAATCTAAGTAACTAAAAAAAAAAAAAAAAAAAAATGGAGGTGAGGAAGGGCAAGTGTGGAAGAAGGAGCCAATTAGGAAACTTGCAATGACCCAGACAATAGATGATAGTGGCTTGGGTTAGGTCGGTTAACAGTGAGGTGACAGAAGTGGTCTGATTCTGGGCATTTTGAAGTTAAAGTCAACAGCATTTCCTGACATATTAGAAATGGTGTGTGAATGAGAGAGAGGAGTCAAGGGAATAAAAATCTTGCTAATTTTGCCAAATGGATGGGTAAAAACTTTTATCACATTGGTTTACTGTGCATTTCTCCAACTACTAGTGAGGTTAGTATCTTTTCATGTGTCTTCTGGCTATTAGTGTGTTTTTTTTTTCCTTCTGAAAGGTTCCGGTCTCATTTTGTTTTCCTTTCCTTTGATTAAATCCTTATTTCCTTACCAAAAATCTTGCCCATTGGGTAGCTTTGCTTGCCATGTATCCTTTCCATGGGATTAATTTCTCATTTTGAAAATATAGCACTGCAGTGCAGGTAGGTAACACAGGATTACTTGGTCAAACCTCCTTAGAGATGAATAAATTGGGGCTTAAAAAGGTTAACGGAGGCTCGCTGAGTGAGTTATTTAAGGTCCCACAGTGAAGTGTTAGAGTTCTTACTAAAATTTAGCTTACCTGATAATCACTGTTTCACTTTCCATCTACTATAGCATCTTGTCATTAAGAAATTCATATCTTACCAACAAAACAATAAAACTAGTTGAGAGCCAACAAACCCATCTACATGAAGGCTCAACTTTGGATAGGCAGCTCATCAAAAGGAAAATCAATAAAAAGTTACCACCCAAGCCAAGAAACTGGATTTGAATTACTCTTTGCATTGTAACCTTTGAAACAGGAGAAAACAGATAAGGTGCTTTTACTGTCTAGCTCCACGACCTCCTTCGTGCTGAGATCAATAGCCCTTGCCAGGGCTCCTTTCTGCCTCTTTTTCATTCTAATTTGCCTTGGTCAACAACTTTGGGCTTTCTTTTTTTTTTTTTTTCTACTCTAATAAACCAACCTTTTAGATTAAGGGAAAAGAGAAGAGAAGAGGGATAAGACCAGCTTATCTTAGTGAAAAAGGAACTGAGAAAATTAGAACAACGTAAAGACAAGTCTTACTCTCTGTCCCATTCAGCTATACATTTCTCTCTCTCTAAGGCCCTGGGATCTTTCTAGGAAAACCAGGTGTAAGGCGCTGGAAATGGCCAAGAGGCAAAAGGCTGAAATAAGTAACAGAGAGTAGTGAGTGGATCCATCTTAGCCAGACATATTTTAAAGCAACAGAAAGATCAGAAAAACTGAAAGGCCTCAGACTGAAATGGAATTTACCAGGGAAAGTGAATGTGATACTGCTGCTGTGTTGTGCCTTACCTGTTCACTTTCAAAAAGCATCACAAAGGTCTCCTTCAAAAGAGCAATAATGCTGGCTATAGAAAAATTGAAAAATATAAGAATATTATGACCTTCCAGATTTTTCCATGCACATACACATTAAAAAAAAACATTGATAAAATGCTGTGCATACTGTTTTTTTCCTTTTTCTAATCAATTCTATTGATATGCACTAATAAAGCATATAATACATCTAAAGTGTAATATCAGTGGTATTTGGTATGATCACATAGTTGTGCATTTATCACTTTAATCATTATTAGAGCATTTTCATTATTCCAATAGTAATAATAATAAAAAACAAAAAACAGACAAACAAAAAAAGCTTACCTCTTAATAATCACCTCTCAATCTCTCTATGCTTCCCCTACTGTACATAGCTTCTATTCTGTTGCCATCTTTCTAATTTATTTGTATTTATATTTTGTATAGATGGAGTCAAACAATATTTAGTACCTTTTGTCTAGTTTCTTTCACTTGGTATATTTCCTTTTTTTTTTTTTACTCTTAATGGAAGGTGATTAATATATTACTATACACTACTGTCCATATTTTGCTTTGGTTGTATTTTTGCCTGATATTAACATCTTGTAACAATAGTGTACATTTGTTCAGTTTCAAAGAAAAAGTCTTATATATACAATATTACCCATATTCATATTTCATATGAGGTTCTGCTATACTATACAGTCCCATGTTACATTTTTTAGCTTCCTTCTCTTAATATACATGACCTTAGACTTTCCCTTTCAACCACTGTCATACCCATATATTCACACTGCTAGTTACAAACACTATGATGTGCTTTCACCATTTCTATTCATTTCCAAAGATTAACAAACAACCTTTTTACCAGTTCTGCACAGATTAAACCTCAGCTTTCCATTCTTTAACCTCATTCTATTTTCTGGTGACCTATATTCTAGTTATTAACTCCATGAGTTTACACAATATATTTAGTTCATAGTAGCACAATCATACAATATTTGTCCTTTTGTGTCTGGCTTGCTTCACTCAACATAACGTCCTCCAGATTCATCCATGTTGTTATTTGCTTCACGACTTCATTTCTTCTTACAGCTGCATAATGTTCCATTGTGTGCATACTGTTTTTAAGCTGTTTTTCTCACTTAATATATTGAACATTTCCTCCGATTACTAATATATTAATTAGTCCTCTAGTATTTGTTTTATAGAGGCTATATAGTATTTTATTATGTAAAATAATTTGCTCAAACAAGCCCCCTTTGTTAAACAATGTTGTTGTTTTTAGATTTACATTTTAATAAATTTATGGTAGAGGTAGAATTACCATGTCAAAGAGTCTTATCTTAAAAAAACCACAAACACCAAACATTTATTTTTTTCTTAAAAAGTGATTTAAAAAGAATTTTTAGGAAGTGGATGTGGCTGAAGCGGTTGAGCTCCTGCCTCTCTCCCACATGAGAGGTCCTGGGTTCGGTTCCAGTGCAAAACAAAAACAAACAAACCAAAAAAAAAAAAAGCAATAAGCAAAACAAACGAAAAAACCGACTCCGATGTGGCTCAGTGGTTGAGTGCCATCTTCCCACATACGAGGTCCTGGGTTTAATCCCAGGCCCCTGCTACCTCAAAAAAAAAAAAAAAAAAAAGCATTTTCAATGTAAAACAATCAGAAAACAGCACAAATATAACTGTAATCCCACCTTCATTGACATAGTGGTATACATAGCCTTCCAGGTTTTTTTTTTTATTATGTAAACATTTTTTACATTAGGTTACTAAGCATGGCATTATATGGGGATTTTCTCACCTAAATATAGTATAAGTATTTCCCCATATCTTTAAATGTTCTTCTAAATGGCTCTGGCTTCCATTGCATGGTTATGCTCGATGAAGGCAGGTACTTTGTGCAGTGCCTGGCCACATAAAACAGTGCTCAATAAACGAATGAATACATGAATTGAATTTACCAATTCCATGTTATTGGACATTGAACTTATTTCAAATTTTCACTATTATAAACATCTTACATAAAAATCTTTGTGTGCAAATAAATAATAAAAGTAAAAAAAATTCTTTGTGTGCAGCTGATCATTTCCCTAGACTAAATTCCTAGAAGTGATATTTTTGGGCACAAATTTTAAGACATAATTAGGGTGACCAAATAATTTATCATTAACTTAGTTCACTTCTGAGAGGCAAAGGGGACAAAGCCAGGATTGCCTTGGCCAAACTGGGATGTATAGTTACATTTTACAAGATGTCAAACTGTCCCCTATGGGTTACAGCAATTTACATTGCACTAGCAGTGTATTAGTGTCTATTTCCCCAGGCCTAACGTTTGTGACTTCACTCTTGATACCATACACATTCTAGATTGCATTGAGTATCTACTCTGGCATTTCTGACAGCTAACAGACCAGAGCCCCTTGAATGAAGGGAAGGCTAGGTCCCCTTGGGGAAGGATCCTGTTACATTGCCAAAAATTTATATTGTTAATCTTCCTCCAGCTTTTCCCAAATGGTCTTTAACCAGGGTAACCATGCATTGGGGAGAAGGAAATGATCAGACATTTCTGGGATTATTAGACACTCGAAGTGACATTAATTCCAGGAGACCCAAAACATCACTGAGGTCCACCAGTTAGAGTAGGGGCTTATGGACGTGAGGTGATCAATGGAGTTTTAGCTCAGGTCCATCTCACAGTGGGTCCAGTGGGTTCTGTGGTTATTTCCCCAGTTCCAGAGTGCATAATTGGAATAGACATATTCAGCAAGTGGCAGAATCCCCTAATTGGTTCCCTGACTTTTAGAGTGAGGACTATTATGGTAGAAAAGGCCAAGTGGAAGCCACTAGAATTGCCCATATCTAGCAAAATAGTAAATCAAAAGCAATACCGGATTCCTGGAGGGACTGCAGAGATCACTGCCACCATCAAGGATTTGAAGGATGCAGGGGTGGTGTTTCTCACCACATCCCCATACAACTCTCCTAATTGGCCTGTACAGAAAACAGATGGATCTTGGAGGAGAACAGTGGAGAATCATAAACTTAACCAGGTGGTGACTCCAATTGCAGCTCCTATTTCAGATGTGGTACCATACCTTGAGAAAATTAAAACATCCCCTGGTAACTGGTATGCAGTTATTGATCTGGCAAATGCTTTTTTCTCAATTGCCATTAGTCAGGACCACCAGAAACAGTTTGTTTCCACCTGGCAAGGCCAGCAATATACATTCAGTCTTACTTCAGGGGTATATCAATTCCCCAGCCCTATGTCATAATATTGTTTTCAGGGCCTTGATTGTCTTTCCCTCCCACAAGACATCACACTGGTCCATTATATTGATGATATGCTGATTGGACCTAGTGAGCAAGAAGTAGCAACTACTCTAGACAAAAATACAGGGGCCTTCCACCTAGGTGAAATTTCTAGGTGTCCAGTAGAGTGGGGAATCTTGAAATATCCCTTCTAAAGTGAAGGATAAGCTATTGCATCTGACCCCGCCTATGACCAAAAAAAAAGAGGCACGATGCTTAGTTGGCCTCTTTGGATTTTGGAGACAACATATTCCTTATTTGTGTGTGCTACTCTGTCTTATTTACTGAGAGACTAGAAAAGCTGTGACTGGTCCAGGCTGCTGTGTAAGCTGCACTGCTACTTGGGCCATATGATCCAGAAGATCCAATGGTGTTGGAAGTGTCAGTGGCAGAGATGCCATTTGGAGCCTTTGGCAGGCCCCTATAGGAGAATCACAATGCAGACCCTTTAGGATTTTGGAACAAAGCCCTGTCATTCTCTGCAGATAACTACTCTACTTTTGAGAAACAGCTTTTGACCTGCTACTGGGCCTTAGTAACTGAATGCTTAACCATGGGCCACCAAGTTACCACGAGTCCTGACTTGCCTATCATGAGCTGGGTATTGTCTAACCCACCAAAACATAAAGTTGGGCGTGCACAGCACACTCCATCATAAAATGGAAGTGGTATATACAAGATAGGGCTTGAGTGGGTCCTGAAGGCACAAGTAAGTTACATGAGGAAGTGGCCCAAATGCCTATGGTCACCACCTGCCACATTTTCTCTTCCCCAACTCGCAGATATGGGGAGTTCCTTACAATCAGTTGACTGAGGAAGGTTAAAACTCGGGCCTGCATTACAGAAGGTTCTGCATAATATGCTAGTACCACCTGTAAGTGGACAGCTGCAGCACTGTAGCCCCTTTGTGGGACATCCCTGAAGGATGGTGGTGAGAGGAAATCTTTCCAGTGAGCAGTGCACTGGTTGTTCATTTTGCTTGGAAGGAGAAATGGCCAGATGTGTGCTTGTACACTGATTCATGGGCTGTTGCCAGTGGTTTGGCTGGTTGTCAGGGACTTGGTAGGAACATGATTGGAAAATTGGCGATAAAGAGGTCTGGGAAAGAGATATGTCGATAGACCTTTCTAAGTGGGCAAAAACATGAAAATATTTGTGTCCTACGTGAATGCTCACCAGAGGGTGACTTCAGCAGAGGAAGATTTTAATAATCGAGTAGGTAAGATGACCTGTTCTGTGGATAGCTGTCAGCCTCTTTCCCCAGCCACTCCTGTCATTGCCCAATGGGCTCATAAAGTGGCCATGGTGGTAGGGATGCAGGTTATGCATGGGCTCAGCAACATGGACTTTCAGTTATCAAGGCCGACTTGGCTACAGCCACTGCTAAGTGCCCAGTCTGCCAGGAGCAGAGGCCCACACTCAGCCCCCGATATGGCACCATTCCCCGAGGTGATCAGCCTGCTATCTGGTGGCAGGTTAATTACATTGGACCACTTCCATCATGGATAGGGCAGTGATTTGTTCTAACTAGAATAGACACATACTCAGAATATGGGTTTACTTTCCCTGCATGCAATGTTTCTTCCAAAACTACTACCTGTGGACTTATAGAATGTTTTATCCATCACCATGGTATTCCACCCATCAGTGCTTCTCATCAAGGAATCAACTTCACATCAAATCATGTGCAGGAATGTGCACATTCTCCTAGAATTTACTGGTCTTACCATGTTCCCCATCATCCTGAAGCAGCTGGATTGATAGAACAGTGGAATGGCCTTTTTTTTTTTTAAGATTTATTTTATTCCCCCTCCTTTTTGTTTTTACGCTCGCTGTCTGCTTTCTGTGTTCATTCACTGTGTGCTCTCTCTGTCTGCTTGTCTTTTCTTCTTGTCTTCTCTTTAGGAGGCACCAGGAACTGATCCTGGGACCTCTGATGTAGGAGAGGCACTCAATCGCTTGAGCCACCTCAGCTCCCTGGTTTGTTGTCTCTGTGCCTCCTCTCTTTTTTGTTGTGCCAGCTCTGTGGGGGCCAGCTCACCTTCACCAGGAGGCCCCAGGAAATGAATCCAGGACCTCCCATATGGTAGATGGGAGCCCAATCACTTGAGCCACATCCGCTTCCCTGAACGGCCTTTTGAAGACTCAATTATTGCAATACCTTGCAGGGCTGGGGCAATGTTCTCCAGGAGGCTGTGTATGCTCTAAATCAACGTCCACCCTATGGTCCTGTTTCTCCCATAGCCTGGATTCATGGGTTCCAGAATCAAGGGGTGGAAATAGGAGTGGCAACACTATTACCCCTAGTGATCCAGTAGGAAAAATTTTTGCTTCCTGTCCTTGCAACCTTAAGCTCTGCTGGTCTACAGATCTTAGTTTCAAAAGAAGGGCTTCCACCAGGGAACACAATTTCACTGAATTTTAAGAATGTCACTTGGCCACTTTGGGCTCCTTGTGCCTCTGAATCAACAGGCAAAGTACATGCATTACTGTACTGGCTGGAGTGATTGATCCTGACCATCAAAGAGAAATAGGACTGCACCTACACAAGGGAGGTGAAGAAGAGTCTGCCTCGAATACAGGACATCCCTTAGGGTGTCTCTTAGTACTGCCATGCCCTGTGATTAAAGTCAACAGAAAATTGCAACAACCCAATCCAGGCAGAACTAACAATGGCCCAGACTCTTCGAATGAAAGTTTGGGTCACCCTACCAGGCAAAGAACTACAGCCAGCTGAGCTGCTTGCTGCAGGTAAAGGGAAAATAGAATGCGTAATGGAAGAGGGTAGTGATAAATATGAGCTTCAAACACATCACCAGTTACAGAAACAAGGACTGTAATGGTCATGAATATATGTTCCTTGTTTTGTTGTTTGTATATGTACATAAAACGAATCTTTGTTTTCTTCCCTATCCTTTCCCCTTATCATACGAGGTAAGTTGTATTAGTTTTATGTTGTATTATTTAAGGATGTCAAGTTTAAGAATGAATATTACCCAAGGACTTCCACCCTATCCTGGAAGGATTCAGTGCATTTCCTGTTGTAAGCAGGGCAGCTGAGTATTGTTAGGCAGAAAAAACCCCCAACATATATATATTTGTTATAGTTTTTATTTAGAGATGAAGTATGATTTAAAGTGATGTGTATGGCTCCCAAGTTGACAAGAAGTGGACTGTGATGGTTAGGCTAATGCATCAGCTTGGCTAGGTTATGGTGCCCAGTTGTTTGGTCAAGCAAGCACTGGGCTAGCTGTAATACAAGGACATTTCATAGACTTTAATCATCAGTGAGTTGATTTCATAGATGTCTGGTTACATTTACAATCAACTGAGGAGATTGCTGACAGCAATGAGTGACATCTCATCCAATCGTTTGAAGGCCTTAAAAGCATCTCCTGGGGAATTCAACGAGGACGTTCATCAGAGTCCCTGGCTTGCAGCCTGCCCTATAGAATTTGGACTTGTGCATCCCCACAGTTGTGTGAGGCAACTTTATAAAATCTCATACTATTTACAGATATCTTATGTCAGTTGTTTCCCTAGAGAACCCTAATACATAAGCCAATGCCTTTAACTGATATTCAACTGGGTAAACAGCAATCTAGTCTAATGCTGAAGGACAAACGGACTCTCTTGGGTTTACTAAGTGACAGTGTGTTGGTTTCTGGTGGATCACATATAGTTTATGGAATTTTTTTTTTTTTTTCAGGAGGTACCAGGGATTGAACCCAGGACCTCATACAAGGGAAGCAGGCACTCAACCACTGAGCTACATTTGCAACCCTTTATGGAAAATTCAAGGGATTTTCCAGTGTTTATTTTAATTATATAAAAGTGTCCCATCATGCATTAACTTTAGAACTTAGCTTACAGAAAAAGTATGAATCTATATTAATATTTATGCATTAAAAAAACATAACAAACCCACTGAGGATTAGCATAGGAATTCAATTTTCAATGCTGGTAAGGAAAAAAGGGCAGGGCATAGGAAAGATGCAAATTCAGCAAGACATGTCACAAGCAGCAGGTATTAAAGTGGCTTCCAGCCAGTCTTCTACACAAACAAGTAAGCTAGGATGTTTCTAAGAGGCCATATGGTAACAGAACAATACTGGCATATCATATTTCTAGAAAGGAGCACTAAATTCTCATTACCATTTTGACATGCCCTGCCCCCAAAAGGATGGTAGTAAATATTATCCTCATTTTATCAATGAGAGAACTGAGATCTAGAGAAACACACAATAACTTGGATCAGGCTACAGTGAGTTGAGTTGGCAGGGGTACAGAAATGAAAATACAGTGCTTCATGCATTTTCCAAGCCATCTACTATCAGAAAACACAGCAGTGACTGGAATACAGAGCCACAAAGAGCACTCAGGGCAGAGCAGGTGGTGCAGGACTGGGGAACAGCTCGAGGGCTTCAACAGTATGAACGATACAGCAAATGAAAGTAGGAAAAAATGAGTCACAGATATACTAACCCTCGAAAACAGATAGAGGTCTTTAATTTAAAATTGAGTATATTTATTCATGGAGAAAACAGTGACAGAATACCCTTGGGACTTTTTAAGTCCAACAATTAAAATTGCATTAAAGCCAACAGGGAAAGCATGGAAGCCTCAAATAAGACACGTGGAGAAACTCCTGTCTGCTTGGATTACATATATTTATCTTTTAGACAAGAGAGATAGCTGTGATTGTTTCTTTTCTAGGGGATGGGATTTCCAGTTCCAATGTCTTAAGGAATATAGGATTCTTCTATGAGGGCCAGAAACGACTGAAGAGAAATCAATGGTGATTGACTGGAGGAATTAAGGTGAGACTAATGGCTGGTTCATGGAACCACAATTTTACCACATGTCACCAGGTGCAGTGTGTGTGTGTGGGGGACACTATGTTTCCCATTAATATACATCTAAATCTGAGGTATTTATAGACTCCACAGACATGGAAACTCACTTCTACCTCCCTCAGAGGTAATGGCAGATACTGAGAAGGCTGTTGTGGAAGGTCATACCTCCTTGGAATTCTCAACATACTGTAGTACCAATATTTAATTAGGATTGGACTATGTCAAATACTTCTCTGGGCAAAGTGGTTAATAAGTTTAGTCTTTGGGATGAGTTTCAAGGCAATAGTGTGATTCATGATGAGGTTTTCCTTTGTCTGTTTTTGGCTTGTCTTGGTGCTGAAGTCCAGGTTATTTACTGTAAGACCCGCCTAAGTCAAAGAATGGGATCCCCAAGCCTCAGCTGTCAGGGTTTAACCTGGCCTGTTTTACTTGTCTGTTCTTGTCATCCAGTTCACAGAATCCTGTGGTGATGTCTCTTTTTTCCTCCTCCATGGGTTCCAAAGGGAAGTCCTGGTCTGTGGCCAGTACCTGTCGGACAGTCATGTTAACACGAGCAGTTTTCAAGTAGCTGGCACACACCTGCCAGTCCTCCACAGAACAGGGCTCTACCACTGAATCTCTAGGGAGGACAGCTGGGAGAGATGTCTCTAGGCAGTGAGGCAGGTATTCCCCCTCAGGATTTGGAAGAACTCGAGGGACTGCATGGTTTAACAGGCGGCTGAAACCTGACATTACCATGACGTCGCCACTGTGCATAAACATGGCTGTGGGCGCCTCATCTCTTTTGAGGCCACCCAGGAGAAAGATGGCAGACTGTCCAAAGCTACAAAAAAATGAGTAAAAACAATAAACAACAGTAAGTTTTGGTTTCTAATCTTGATTAGGAAAGTTACAGCCAATTGCTTTATATACTAATTGCAGTTCAATTTATTGATCACAAATCCTCCTCAGCTAAGATCCTTCTCTTTTGGTTTGCATCCATCAGCGACCAACCTGTGATCTATTTCCTATACTTATGAGAGTCCACAGAAGTGCTTCAAAACAAAATTTACATATTAAAAAGCAGCTAAGTAAGCAAACTAAAAATTGAGTTTAAACATTATCCAAATAAGTTTTATTGATGAATCTTTAAGATTGAAGTTTTCCAATAAAATTGGGTACTTTATTATACTTATTCCCGCTCACTTTAAAGACAAAGACAATTGATAAAAGATTCTATTTAGGCACTTTCATTGTGGGATATTGGTAAAGTACTTTGCACATATTTAAACTGATGTTTAGGGAGAAAAGGATAGTAAACTATTCAAGCTTTTGTGCTTTACTCTTCTCTATTTCAAAAACGTTGGACACTTTGCTCTATAGCTTTCCACTTGTCTATTTCATAGAGACTGACAATTTCTCATTACAAAAGACAGACTCCATGCATCTTAAGCAGAAGTATCAAGTGTAATCTGGTCACACTGCTTTTAATTTTACATATAATACACTATTAAGGCACCTATACGTGAAAGAATATAGAGCCCAATCAGTTCTTAAACTTCAATATTATTTATTTATTTATTTCAGCTTAAATATGTTTTAGAAAAAGTAATGAAGTGTTAAAAGTAAGCCAAAACCCCTGGATTTAACTTACCTGAATGACAGGAGGGGTTTGGAGTGATCTAGTTCAGATCTGTCTACATGGATTCCCAGTGTGGAGTCTAAGCGATAGTAGTTCAGGATACCTGCTTCAGCTTGGAAACCCTGAAATCCACAGGCAGCGGCCACTTGCTCTGAGAGGAAAGCCAGGTCAGAAGGGAAAGGTGTGTAATGCCCTGCTGAGTATTTCTTTGGTAAAAGTAGGGAAAATAAGAAAAATAAACAATGACCTCAGGAAGATAGGAAACTGTGGCATAAAATTCATTACCACTTAAAAAGCATCTAACTTAGATTACTACTATAAAACCATCTAATTTACATGTAATATTAAAGTAGTGTCATCTACCTATCCATTTTTGAGGCTCCCAGTAAGCACCTTTACATGGCAGGCACTGTGCTATTCAGTGAAATCAGACAAATTCACCCTTCATGGAGCCTACATATGAAGCAATTACTATACCACTCGCTTGTATACTTTAATTTCAAATTGGATTAGGGTAAAAAGGCAACTCAAAACTGTCACAGCTAAGGGGCGCTTAAGGAGGCAGGAAAACTAAATGTAATGTGGTATTCTGGTTGGGATCCTGGAACAAAAAGAAACGACATTAGGGAAAAACTAAGGAAATCTGAATGAAGTATGGACTTTAGTTAACAATAATGTGCCACGAATGAAAGACTGGTTCATTAATTGTGACAAAGGTATTATACTAATGTAAGGTGTTAATAAGAGGGGAAGATGGGTATTGTGTATATGGGAACTCTATGCACTATCTTCTCAACTCTTTTGTATATCTAAATCTATTCTAAAATAAAACATTTATTAAAAACAAAAAGGCAACTCAAATACCATAGCCAGTCTGATTTTTGTCCTCTCAGCTTAGAGTATGGCTTAGTGCCAATTACACTATTCAGTCTCCTGGGATGACATCCTCAAAAAAACTGAATTAAAACTGACTTATGTGGAGCGAATAGGGCTCAGTCATTGAGCATGTGTTTCACATGTACAAGGCCCCAGGTTCAATCCCTGGTACCTCATTAAAACAAAACAAAACAAAAAAACTGATTTATGTACAATCTGTCTGTGGGCTGACAATTCATGAGAATGACAAGGCTGCAGTTATGAGTAAGACTTTCACTTAGGAGTTTCCCATGCAGATATTTGAGTGCTAATTTGGCTACACATGCCTGCAGCTGCCTGACAGGCTCCTCCTGTGTCTTGATGCGCCTCCTCTCTCATATTTCTTCCTTTGCTGATTTAAATAAACCCCAAGTCTGGCTAGGAAATCCACTCTGTCGCTTATCTCCACTAATATCCTGTAGTATGACAGCTGGAGCAACAGAGTGACAGCTCTGGACAGAATGTATTTACTTAGGCCAGAAATGAGCTTTAATTTCAGGTCAGAATCATTGATAATTTTCACTCCCCACTTCTCTTGGTAAATGAGGAAAACTATGAGATCCTTGGGGAATAATATCAATGATAAAAACAACAGCTTAATGGATGGTGTTGATGTGCACAACATTATGAATGCAATTAATGCCACTGAATTGTACTCTTAAAAATGGTTAAAATGGCAAATTTTTTGTTACCACAATAAAATTAAAACAAAACAAAACAAAATCCAATAGCTAACATTTATTGTATTAATGCATTTAATCGCACAGAACAGCGAGGCCCTGTTGTAATCACTTTATAGGCATTAATCACTTCATCATCACAACCACCTTAGGTATGACAGTGAGACACTATCATCATTGGAGGAAGGATTCCAACCCAGGCTGTCTGACCCAAAGAAAATCACATGGCCACATCACCGAATACATATATCTGGTTTTCCATTAAATCTATAAAGCTGAAAATGAGGAGGATATCATGATTCTATTTTGAGCAACATCTATCATTATTTTGAGCAGTTAATGTATTTGTAATAATTCGCTGGGTTGACTGAACCTATACAGACCTTTTAGAAAATAAATGGTTACTAGGCAGAGAAGATGGCCTATACCAATCCATTTTATTTAGTTTACTCTTAGAATCAGTCCTTCCACTTGGTGTGGCAAACACCTCATTGAGACAAGAGGCATCGTGCTCCTATTACAATAGAAGCATTTTCTGAAGCATAGAGAAGAGGAAAGAAGAAATTGTACTTCAAGACAACACGAAACTTTTAACTGTAGGACATTCTTTCCTATGTCTCTGCTGCCTAGACCATATATAGCAGGCAAGAGATTCTAGATTTTAAAAGTTCTTTTGTGAGTTGAGGAAAGAGAATGCTAGAAGTATACGGAGCTTCTTTTACTCCAGGAATATATATGTAAAAATAAAAGCTCAATAAACATTAAACAATAATAGATATAAGGTTATAAATTGAGAATTGTTCTGGAAAGCAGTAGAGAAAAATCTATATCACTGAAACCTATTTAGAGAAAGCATTGATGACTTCTGATAAGGGCACATGAGAACAAAATTTCTCTTGATAAATTATTCACTCCTTTTGACAAGTTTTAGGGGGGAATAAATGAAAGAGATTCTTCTAAAAATGGATAATCTGATACTTCAGCTTTGCCAAAAGAAATCCAACCATGTATCCCTGAAAAGCACATAAATGGGGAAAAAAAAACAAACAGAATTAGCAAGAAAATTAAAATACCTTACTGTCCCAGTTATAATGATAGCCCAGGGTCACCCAGCGCAGTTTCTCTAGTAAACTTCGGGGTCTCCGTTTACTCACTTCTTTAGATCTGCAAAAATTGGTGGCAAAAGAGAATCTATTAATCTCAAATGGCAACAATAACCCTTTGTATGGACTCTTGAGTCTGAATTAAGTATTCTATGATATAAGCTACTAGCTAAGATCTTGGTAGGAGAAATTAGCACGGATTAAAAATGACTTGACCAAGAACATAACAGTAGTAAAAAAAACATGTGTTTCTAATTTCTAGTCCTTGGTTCTAAACCCTCAGCTAATGTGATCAATTTTAAATAGCAAGTCTCCAACATCTCAATAATAATGAAACAACAGAAATGTCTTATTTGTCCATGGGAAATGGAACCAAGATTACTATGGGTAATTGAAAATATGGCCAACAGAACGTGTTCAGTTTGGGGTATGATTATCACTATTTCTAAAATGATAGTGGCATCACAGAATTGTAAGTTGGGAAAGAAAAAGTTTGGCAAAATGTAGTATACAGTCAAAAGTAGCTGGTTTAACATGACTTCTTTAACCCTGTATAATATAGCTTAGATAACTGAGGCTTAGCTAACAATTAAGGCACCATGGTAATAGATTTGGTTCTGACATTCTCTTGTTCAAACCATAGATGGTTTCTGTAAAACAAAGAGGTGTCCTTTCTGCAATTATATCTTGTCTGATCAAATCTATGGGATTAACTACTCTTTTTTAAAAAAGAAAGCTTGTTTGGTTCCTCTCTACATATCTGAAAATATGAGAATGCTAGGTCTAAGATCTAATCATTTTATTGAGTTATTTATCTCTATGTAATCTACATCATTAATCAATCCAAATTTTTTTTTTTGTTGTTCATGAAATCCTGCTGTTTAGGAAAAAGGAAAAAACGATTAGATACCTTTAAGGAATTTGTATTCTGACAGGAGATGACTGATGTGTATAAGCAATGAGAGAAAAATTCAAGGCAGTATAAAATCTAATATTATAATGAATAACACAGACTTTGAAGGAGACAAGAAATTCAGAGAAGGGAAAGCTCAAAGTCAGCTGTCTAATCAGTTAAGGCTTCATGGCAGAGTTGGGAGTTGAGCATGGCACTAAAGAATGGCTAGTATTCAGGCAGTGATATAGGTAGCAAAACGGGTATACAACGAGCAAAAGCAAGGGATTTATTGGGGGCCCACACTAAGTGGTACTCATTTTGATGTCTGGCAAAGAGATTACAGAAAAGATGCTACCTGTCCTCACAGAGCTTACAATCAGCAAGGACACTGTGAAGCAGACATACATCAAGAGCAGTAGCTAAAAGGAACAGAACACTTATTTATGACAGATGTACAGAAAAGAGACACAGTCCTATCTTTTGAAAGGCCTGTTTATAAAGTTGGCCCTTGGCTGGCATCTGGAACTTGAATTTCAGAAGGGTTTCCACCATTCCCCAAACTAAGAGTGGCTCACTGTGCCTAAACTATTAGTGCAAACAACATGGTGCATGCTGTACACTTGCTTTCCTTCTGGGAATCCGGGATTTGGGCACATGTCAGATAGACACATACCCAATAAAAATCTGGGTACTGAGTCTCTAATGAACTTCCCTAAGAGACAATATTTCACGTGTTATTACAACTAGTTGTTAGGGAAATTAAGCACAACCTATGTGACTGGGAAAGGACCCTTCAAAGCTTGTGCCTGTATTCTCCTGGGCTTCACCCCATGCATCTTTTCTCTTTGCTGATTCTGTTTTGTATTCTTTTATTATAATAAATCGTAGCTGTGTATATGACTATAGGCTGAGTCCTGTGAGTCCTCCTACCTGATCAATGAACCCGGGGGTGATCTTGGGGACCCCTGACACAACAGGAGACAGACAACTGTTAGCAATTTAGAGGAAAAGGTATGTAGGGAGTGGCTAATGACTATACCCATTACTATGGATAATAATCATTCATTATTTATTTATTTTTAGTGGTAAAAATTAACAAGAAAAAAAAAATACAATGCAGTTATTAATACACCTGAGTTCTACCAATGTTTCTTCAGCTACAGGTACAAATCAAAACTCACTGACAATCCTCTCTAGAGAACGTGTTCAATTTAGTAGCCCAAGACAGAAAATTAAGTATGAGCTCTTATTTCTGGACTCATATGGGTCTTGGGGTTATTAGTAATATAAATATAGTTTCAGAGTTATATATATAACTACCCAACAGAGGTGGATCCATTCTATTTCTCTTTCCAGAAATAGAATCTAGAACCAAAATTAGATGGTGCCCGGAGTATCTAGATGGCAAAAAGAGCTGTAGACAAAAAATTTATAGAACCTGTCTGTATCCAACTTAGTTTTCACCCAGTGGTTTTCAAGCTTTAGTATGCACCAGAATTACCTACAGGGCTTGTTTAAACATAGAGGACTGAATATTTGGTGATGATGGTAGCAAAACACTGTGAATGTAATTAACAGCATTGAAATACATCTATGAATGTTGCTAAAAGGGGAAATTTTATGTTGTATATCTGTTACTAGAATAAAAAAAAAAAAATCCATGTATCTGCACAACACAAACGGTGAAACCTGTTAAACCATGGACTACAGTTAATAGTATAATTATAAAGAAAAAATGTCCTTTCATAGGGTAGTATACAGGAACCTTCTATTTTATGCATGATTTTTTGGTAAACCTACAACTTCTCTAATAAAACGGACAAAATAAAACACAACAAAAAACCACACACGACTGGGCTCAAACATATAAATTCTGATTCAGTAGGGTGGGGCCTGAGAATCTGCATTTTAAGTTCCCAGGTGACGCTAATGCCACTGGTCTGGGGACCCCTCTTTGAGAACTACTCTTAGTCAAAATTTAAAAACCAAAAACCTTACATCTCTTTCGAGCTCAATAACAGATTATTTTAATCTTGACAAAGAGCCCATATTATTATATCAAAACCAGACTAATCAGAACAATAAAGATAATGATAATGCAGCTTCAGAATAATTCGGAAAAATTCGGAAAGTTAATATGCTACCAACAAACTCCTATCCACCAAAAAACTCAATCTAATGTTCTTCAAGAACAGGGGATACATTATTTTAGTGAAAACAGATTTATGGAATTATTAACAAAATTATCAAAATTATAATAACAAAAAGCATGAAAAGAAACACCTTATAACAGATCTTCTCTAATTTAGTTCCTTTCTTTAAGAAGGTAAAGGATCATCTCTTTTCTACTTTAACTGTATTACTGTAAGAAAGGCTTTGAGCTTTGCCTTATGTTATACAGGGGGAAAAATCTGAGGACATGATTTGCCCAACGATGTAAAGCAAGTCAGAAGAGTCTTACTTTCAAAAGCATTAAGCCCTGTCATCACAGCACAAAGAAAAGGAAAAAAAAAAAAAAAGAAAAGAAAAACACCTAAAACACTTTGTTAAGTGAAAGAAAAGTTGTGATCTCTGTTTTTGTAGAGGAAATTATAGTTATATTTTTCAGTAGTGTGTCAGACACATCTAGGCACAAGATTCCACCTCTCATACCTTCTTCTGAGGACTTTCAATTCCTGCTTTTGTATTTTCTGGAGGCAAAGTAGCAACAATTGTCTAACACTTCCTTTCAAGATGTGAGAGTAGTAGGACTGACAAACTCTACACATTCTTTTTCTAAGTACTACATGTGTTGAATTAAAATTTTCTTAGGAGGTACATGAGGTTGTACCCAGGACCTCGTACATGCGAAGCAGGCGCTCAACCACTGAGCAATACCTTCTCCCCCTAAGTAATACTTAAGGGCCTCTCTGGTCCCAAGGGTGTCTTGAGTAAGAAAGAGTCCAAAAAATTCACTCTTGTGAACAATGCAAATGGTATAAGACCAAAACCAAATTTGCTGGGGGTAGGGTGGGCTGTTTACTTCTTAAACCTGACTTGTCCAAAAGACGACCAGGAAGGCTCAGTGGCAAAGGAGCTTCCATATCCACCCTGAAGAATGCAGGAAATGTATTGGCAGCTAACTTAACTTTAAATCTTTGTCCAAGTATCCCAAAGGATGTTTTCAAGCAAGTATGACCCAAATTGTTGGTTCTTACTAGACAGAAACACTCTATGCTCCTTGTCCCCACTGCCTTCTCCAGGCATTACCTGGAGGATGACGGATGGATGGACTGCCCACCTTCTCCCCTGGTGAATGTGCCCACACAGCAATTTACTCACCCTCTGTCATGGTAAGTGCTTTATATAAATGCTGGCATTCCTCTCAGCAATTATGTTCAATAGCACTGCTATCAAATGAACCATAACTGGGTGGAAATTAACCCTATCTTGCCTGTCTATTCACTGTATAGTATAGAGTTTGGGGTCCATAAGGAAGCATTGGTATTTTCTTTTCTTTCTTGTCTCCAAGAGACATTACCAAGTCATTGTAAAAGCAAAACTACTTACTCAGGGCAGAATAAAGCCTGAAGGTTGTTTATGATTAAAATCTTAAAAATACTATTGCAGTTATTTTCAATTACTTTTAAAGGCTTTGGAATCGTGTCCCTCACAACTCTGAATGGAAATACTTCCCTTCATGATCCCAACTTCCTGACCTTCTTTCTTTCCTATTTTCATTTCCATTAAATCTGAACTTTAATCTCCTGTCTCTGGAAACCCATTCTTTTAGTATTTGAGGGCGCTCTGATTTCTCCTTCTTCTCAACCTGAACCTCCCAATCATTGCAATTGTTCCACTGGCACCTTAACTGCTAAAAATCCTTTTGCTATCTTGCATATATTCAGTCTTCTCTAACATTCCAGCTTTTGTTCTACACTTTCACCATTTATATAAAGTCCATACTCCCGCTGTTATTCCCTTCCAGGTCAAAGAGAAAAGGGAGCCTGATCAAATGATTCAGTGATTGATTTCAACTCTCCTTTCCTACACTTCTTTTTTTTTAAAAAGATTTATTTATTTTATTTATTTATCCCCCCCTTGCTGCTTGTGCTGCTGTGTCCATTCCCTGCGTGTCTTCTCTGTGTCTGCTTATCTCCCCCTTGCTGTGAGGTCTTGCCGTATCAGCCCACGGTGCCCTGCGAGCCGGCCTGCCCTCACAAGGAGGCCTCGGAAAGCGAACCCGGGGCCTCTCATATGGTAAATGGGTGCTCTATCCATTGCGCCACACCCGCTTCCTGCCGTGAGGTTGCTGCATCAGCCCACCACACCGCTCAGGCCAGTGTGCCCTCACAAGGAGGCCTCGGGACGTGAACCCGGGCCTCCCATATGGTAAACGGGGGCTCTATCCACTGAGCCACACCCGCTTCCCTACACTTCTAAACTTCTCTAAATCTTTACCTCATCCTTCCCTCCTGGTTTCTGAAGTGGTCCTATTTTCACCAAGGCTAATTCTCTCCATATTATTTGCCATTTCTCTGACAGTCTCTGAAGCCTTTCTCTGTGAATAATATTTCCTCTCTTGTAGCAAGTCTTCCTCTGTCCTTGTTTCTTCCTCCTGACCTGCAACATGTTCAACACTTGCACATACTTAAGAAAAAACAAAAACAAAAACCAGTTTCCCAGTTTCTACTGCACACTCAAGCTACCCTGCTATACCTCACCCCCATCTCACCTTCTTTTCACAATTAAACTTTTGAAAAAGGAATCAATATTTGCTGTCCCCTCTCATTGCAATCTAGCTTTTGCTTACACCACTATACTAAACATAGCTTCCTAGAAGTTTCAATTACATCTCTTAATTGTCAAATCCTAGACGTATTTGATATGGCTGGCCCTTTTCTTCTTGAAACATTTTCCTGCCTTGGCTTCTAATAGTTCTTTGTTCTGTTTCTCCTCATATCCCTCTGGCTGCTCTGTGTCCTTTCCTGTTCTATTTTCTTCACTTGGCACTGATGCTTCCTAGGACCAATGGTTTTTTTTCTCTGTATGTTTTCCATAAAAAAATCACATCCATTCCCATTGCTTCACTATACTTCCCACATCTCTCACACGTGCATGCCCTAGTTTTGCTCCCAAGCTCAGTTCCATACTGAACATCTCCACCTGGACACGCCACAGGCACTTCAAACACAATATGCTCCAAACTACACTAAGGATATTCCCTGCTCATTCTTCTCCTTCGATTCTTACTTCCACAAAATGCCCCAGTATTACCCTGGCTGCCACTCAGAAATCTGTACAAATCCTTAAGGTCTTCTTTTCTCTCACTTTTCAATCTCTTAGCCACCAAGCCTTACTGAAATCTCTTTAGGATTTGTCTTTTCCATGCCTTTATTATCTTTGCATGGACTATTAATTGTGCTTTTATCATCTTTACATGGACTATTAATTGTGCTTTTTCCATCTGCTGTATTTTTAATCCATTTCCCCCACTGCCACAATGATTATCTTTCTAAAATGAAAACTCTCATTATTTTTTACTTGATGAATTCTACTGCCTATAGGAACACATCCACACCCCTCTATATGACATGAAGCCCCATTATAACCTGGCTCTAACTAGCCTTTTTTTTTTTTTTTTTT
>JAQZBX010027256.1:0-30680 GCA_029593785.1 Cabassous unicinctus
TAGAAGGACACAGGCAGTTCAGTTCCTAGCCACCAGACTGTTAGGATGTCTCGCCATTTCCTACCAGGATTTCACATAGAATTCTTAATTCTAGAAATGTCCTTCATGGCAAACCTAACAAACGAAAGGGGTTCGTGTTTAATCACTTATTTTTGAAGCCACGGTTATAACATGGTTCTGAATCCAGCGGAAATAATTAGGAAAGACGCTGCTCTGGACTTTTAATATGATCAAACACTAAAAGGTCCTGAGAAGAAGTGCACTGTGGTTGAAACGAATTGTCTGAACTCAGGAGAGCCAAGTTAGCCTTTGTGAAAGTGCAGCCGCTGGAATCTCTGGCTCTCAAGTCCACAGTGAGGAAGAGCGATGCCTTGGCGTCTCCATCCATTATATTGGAGCAGAGTGAACGCCCAGTTCTAGAGGGATGCTTTATGTACCCATCTATACATATTTATAAACTGACTCAGGAGCAGAGAGGTAAGCTATATAAATGCAAAGCATTAATCAAAGCCTTTCTCCCAGTGGGTCCGTACAGGCAAAATATACCCCTTCAGAACAATCGAGGAGAAAGCCTCCATTCTCCTTGGCTGCTGGAAGGCCATGACCATATTCTCACATATACATTCACAGGGATGAATCCCTCTGAGGTTTCACAGCAGACCACACTAATTTCCAGGGACAAGTCTGGAGTACGTGAGCCCCATTCTTCCCACCTTCAATACAGCCCGTGAAAATTTGGCATTGGTATCATTTAGCATCTCTTGCTCATAACTTGGTTGGGGAAATATAATAAACTGAGGTTCAGTGTGAAGAATAACTTCTATGGGACAAGATACTTTATTCTTCTTCTACCAGAGGAACAAGGTTTCTGTAGGAATAACTTCATCCAGAATAAGCTGACTTTGGGGTCTCGATGGTTAGAGTGTAGATGCCAATTGTTTTAAACATTGGGATGCAGAGAGTCCCCTCTCTGGTGGGAGAGTTTTAAGGATTTTGGATGAGGCATGTAGAGCTGACACAACATATGACCAGGCTCCCAGGCGTGCAGGAATTGGCGGTTTCAGGGAGAACGGAGAAGCACCCAGAATCAGGGCAAGCATCAAAGGAAGTTTCCATGGGCTGCCCCAGGGTTGGCAGTTGGGTGGCCAGGATCTGACCACCCTGCTTCGCTATTTGACAAGCTGAACAGGCAGCAAATAACCGTGAGCTCCTCCACCCCAGAAGTGCTCCCCCACAGCAAGGGGGAGGAGTGGCAAACGCTCATTGGGCCTCAGTGGTGCTCCCTGCCATCAAGCCTCTGGCACTCGCCCTAATTCTTTCATACCCTTCGAACTTCATGATATTTGGCTACAGTCATTTAAAATGAAAAGAGTTAAATATGCACTAAGGAAAGGGCTGGAGAGGGGTAAGATCATCTCCAATGTGTATTTTCCAAGAAAAATAAGACTGAGCTTATTTAACCCATAGGAAGCTAGGATAAAAGGGAACTGATTCCGCTGTGCCAAGGAGGAAGCTGCTGGGATATGGAACAATTCCGCAAACAGAGAGCCAGAACCACCCCCACTATTCCCCCTCCCCATGGGAAAGCATGCTCACCCGGTTCCTTTGTAACCTTGTTTAATCTGTGACATTGTGACTGGAATTTGTCACTCTGGGAGTTACATCTGATGTTAGAGCCTGGAGCAGAGCTAAACCAAAATAAACAATCTGCTCTATTCTGCTTAGACTAATACGACAGTGATGTAAGGCTCTACACACTGGCGGCGGCAAAATGGGTTTTCCACACTGCATGCGCCCAAGCCTGTCCTCAAACACACAGAGAATTTGTATGCAGGGGACTCAGAGGTGCCCCTTAATTATTAACAGGGGCTCAAGCATGGGGGAGGGACTCGGACAGAAATGTGACATTTCGCTTTGGTCTGCAATGGAGTTACTCTGTTTATATCAGCTGGTAGAAGCAGCTTTTAAGCTTGCCCCACAAAAGCCTTTTTTATTTGCTTTTTCTTGGGCGTGGGTGAACTCTGCCTTTGTAACTCTAGAGGTTTTGCAGATACACTAACCAGTGGTGGGTGTTTTCATGATAGTTCACAAAAAGGGCGTGCGGCTGACTGTCCATATATATTGCAAGCTGCCCACACAGACACATTTGCGGTCATCTTAAATACCCAATATGTTTTTTTGGTACATATTGGGTTGCTTGCCAGGAAGTGACTCTTTGGGTAGTTTTCGACGTCTTTTCGCCACAAGGGTGACATGCTGTTGCCTTTAAAATGAGGGGGGCTTAGTACCTCATTAGTGGTTTCCTTTACAAAGGGGCTTGGAGTTGGAGTCCTTTGGAACAGAGATACTGTTAAACACAGCTCTTTTTTTCAAAGTTTTAAACTTTATTTTTAAAGAAATTTATATTACATAGACGTTACATTGAAAATATAGGGGATTCCCATATACCCTCCGTCTTCCACACTTTTCCCCATTAACAACACATTTCATGAGTTTGGTACATTTGTTAAAACTGATGAACACATATTGAAGCATTGCTACTAACCATGGGCTATAGTTTACATTATGGTTTACGCTTTGCACTATACAATTTTATAGGTTTTGACAAAATGTATAATGACCTGGGTCTGTCATTGCAAAATCATGCGGAACAATGACAATGCCCTAAAAATGCCCTATGTGCCACCTGGAATTTGAAAAAATTTTTAAAGGATTTTTTAATTTTTATTTTTTCTTTATAGAGAAGATTTAGATTACATAAATGTTACATCAAAAATATAGGGACCAGGGAATGGATGTAGCTCGAGCAGTTGAGTGCCCACCTCCCACATTGGAGGTTCCGGGTTTGGTTCCCGGTGCCTTCTAAAGAAAAAACAGACAACAAGCAAAAAGAGAAAAAACAATGAGCAGACTGCAAGCACAAACAATGAGCAGACAACGAGCACAAACAACGAGCAAAAATAATGAGCAAACAGAGGAGGGAGTCATTGGAGGGTGGGGGAGGAATATATAGGGGCCCTTTTACAGTCAGGCTCAGCCGTGCTGCATCTGTGCAGTCATTTCTCAAGCCCCAATGTTTTCTGCCGGCATGTACTATTATTTTTTCTTCTTTTTTTAAATTCCCACACGGACGTCCCAGGAGCCTGGCCAAACGCAGGCTACTGATTCCAGAAGCACTAGCATGCTCGGTTATGCAAATGGTCACAGCGAGCTTCCTAATCTGGTTATGCCTTTCCCTCAGGATCAGTTGCTGAGGACTAGGGGGGAAATTGCCATACATAATTCAGTTAAAATTGTCAGCTTGAGTGGCTTGGATTAAATCCTGCCTCCTACATGCAATCCATTTTCAATTCTATCACCACACTCTAAGCAAAGCATGAACCAGAGTTCAGTGATCTTGGGTAGAGATAAAACAGGGTCTTATTTAACAAACATACTTTTTTTTCTTTAACCCATTCGTCTAGATTGTCTTTTTCCAAAATGCACGTGATAAGGTAAAGTGGAGACAATGGTAATGGTCATTGGCCTTTCCTGGATTTCTCCATGGAATAAAACTAAGAGAAGTTCTCGTAAGAAGGGAAGGTAGAAAATGGGAAGAAATTAAAATGCCCTGTCCACTTGCCAGACTGGAAGCACCTCCCATTCCCTCCAGGCAGTTCCCTCATCTACAAATGCATTCTCCAAGTTGACCTCCCCGCTTCTGGGGTCCTAGTGGACCCTGAGCACAGGCCTTAAAAGAAGTCTCTGTGAGGGTCCCAAGTTTAAAATTAATTCTGGGGACAGTGCCTGTTCAGGCATCATTTTGCATTTGGCTGTCATCCAGAAGAGGGATTTTGATGCCTCTTCTTTACCCAGCAGTTATCTGGCAGCTCACACCATAAAATTAATCCACTTCCGCTGTGCCTCAAGGCAGGAGGATTAAGGAAAGGAAGTTAGCATTATGTTACTAATTTCTCAGCCCAGGTAAAGCTAGGGTTGAGTGTCCTTTAGCCTCCTCCCTTTTCAGCATTCTATTCAAACTCCACCACCCCTGAAAATATCCTTCCCCTGTCCAGATAAGACTCTTTGATGAAAAACTTTCTTGACTGCAAATCTGGGAATTATTGTCCCTTCCTCCCCCTAATGGGGAAATTTTTCAAAAGGTAGAAAGAAAGAAAAAATCTTGAGGTTCTACCCCTAGATGGGGCTAGTGTCCACGGGTGTCTTGTTTGTCCTTTAAAATTCAGTTCCCTCAAAACTGAGATGGAAATTAGGGATCAGCAGAAAATTTACAATTTAAATCACACTTTGGCTCTTGTAATTAAGTCGTTAGTCCTGGGAATCTCATACACAGCCTCAGCATTCGGCTGCTGTAGGATTCTAACTGAGAAAGTTCATTTCCTGGGTGCCCGATTTCTAAAAAAAATTAAATACAATCAAATCCCAAAATGGGAATAAACTAAATGGGAAAAGTAGCACACAGTTTGTGTTTATGTGTTCTTGAGTGGCAGATTTGGGATAAGAGCGATAGTGAGAAATGGCTTTGCAAAACGCTTGGTCAGACTTTATCTGGCAAATCAAGCTGGGGAAGGAGTCCTGAGCGCCAGCTGGCAGCTATAATTTGCATTGCGTGAAAGTATTAGAAAATAAGGGCTCTGAGAGCTTTTCAAAACATTGCCCGAGATGAGTGTAGATAATCTTATTAAGACATAAAGCAGCATAGCAGGGCTTCCGTAATTCTATGCTTTTTCTGAGACACTGACAGAAGCCACACCTTCAAGCCTTGCAAAGCTCTGCAGCTCTTGTATCCTGACATTTAGCCTTTTTGCCCTGGATAGGAAGTGGCTGAAGGGATGGCCTGTCCCACCTAGTTCTTAATCTGAGTTCCTCTCAGAGCTGGCACTGTTATGACATGACTCCTAAAGTCACTGACGTTGATTGAGCCTTTATGCTGTGCCAGGTGCAGTTCTAGGTGTTTTACACACACGGAGTCATGTAATCCTTGAAAGCAAACAAAAATGTGGTGATTTAAGTGTTATTACACTCCTCATCAGAGAATTAAATAACTTGTCCAAAATCACAGCGTGAACTCTTAAATATTACTTTGGATGCTCCCCGAACCAGGAGCCATTCTGAAAACACAGCTTTATCTATTCATATGCTAAATGAGTGCCCTGTTTACCAGGAGGCAGGCTGGCTTAGAAGAATGAGCTTTGCCCTCAAGATAGACAGACAGGCAACTCCCAAATCTCTTGAAGTTGCATGCCTTTGGGCAAGTCTTTTCCTCTCTGAGCCTGTGTTTCCTCAGCTGTAAAATGGGTTATCAGCATTTCTCTCCGGCAGAATTGTTATGGGGCTTCAATGAGATAGTACATAGAAAACATTCAGATCTTACTCCATGGTAGCCCAGGGCTCCCACATCTATGCCAAGATGCTTCTCTCTTCCTCATCCTTTCAGGCTTCCAAATCTACCATTTCCACCTCCCATACTAGCAAAGACATTGCAGAGCCTGCCCGGGCCTCACTGTTCTTGCTCTCCCAGTGCCACAGGCTGCAGAGCAGAAAACACAGCAATTGCACAAAGTCTGCACTCAGAGTTTTCACGCTGAACACACCCCGTGCCCGGGAAGCCAGTGACTCCGGCAATTTCAAGGACTGAGTTATAGGACAAGGGGAGCAGAGCAGCAGGAGCTATGCAGGGGGCCGAACGGGGGCCAAGCCCTGCAGAGAGCAACCATCTCGGAGGTTGATGTGTAGAGAGCACATTGGGTCTGGTCAAGAAGGGACACCACAGGGTTGGGGCAGGGGCAGGCTTCAGTATAAAAGCAAAAGCAAGGGCACAAAAGAAACAAAGATGCCAGAGGAAGGCATATTAAAAGAGAGGGCTATGGTAATTCAAAGAAAGGCAGGAGCGGTTTCCTCCCACTCAAGGTATTTGGGGGAAGAGAAGTAGCATTTGAAATAGACCTCATAGAAGGAGAGTTTCATTGGAAGAGATGGAGGGAAAGGGCAACCCCTGAGGGAACAGCTAGCCAGGACCCGAGGACAGGAAAACACAGAGGCCGGCTCTATCGTTGGGATGGGACATCACAGGTGTACCAGCCGAGCTGAGGCTAAGGCTGCAATCCAGGGGGCAGAGGAGCAATGTACAGGGCCTTGATTGACAGTATACATTAAATAGGCAAATAACTAGAAGTGACTGTATGGGAATGAGAGAGCCACTTTGAGGTCAAGGTTAAACCAGGAGAAATATGCACTTTGGGACTCCTTTCTCACACCAGAGGTTCCAGTGTGCGGAGTTCTTGGAGGAGCTCAGCTGTGTTCTCTCGAGCCAGGGAAAGTCTGGATCCACTCTGATGAGGGAGCACAGGGTTTCCGACTGACTCTGGGATCCCCAGGATCCTATTTTAATCCTTAAAACTCTGGGAAAGGACTAGCCCTTTGTCAGCAAAGCTCTTAGTGATCCTCATCCCTTGATTTTTCTGGAATTAGGAGTATTCTTAACTCTAGAGATCAACTTGAAAGCTATAAAGCCTTCTTGAACACAAAGTGGAGCTGGAGGGATGGAGCGCCGTCAAGCTGCCTCTGAACTTCTCAGGAATAGAGTAAAAGAAATCCAGCCAGTGAATGAATAAGAAAGCGCAGACTAGTGTACAATCACTCAAAAGGTAACCGATTTAAAAATTTTAGTAGAAGTGACCATTCTGAGGGAGCTTCAGCAACATTTCAAACTCTGGCATCAAAATCCGACAGATGCAATTTTGTTTTCATCAGGTTATCTTGATGAATTTCTATATAGGAGGCATCCCATAATCTTCAGGCTGGCCCTTCATGTGTCAGGCAATGTTTACCTACCATTGGTAGAGCCAATATCAAAAAGTAACTTTTCTGATCTGCTAAGGAACAATAAGCAAACACCAAACAGCAAACACTTCCACCAGTATTTGCCACCTCTAGGAAGTTCATCTCAAAAGAAAGCCCCAGGCTAACCAGGCAGGCAATCAATCGAATGGGACTGTAGACAGTGTAATCACACAGGCAAGGATAACCACAGATGGCATAGGGGGCGTGACGGTTAACAAGCAGGCTGTTTCATGGGGCCCTTATGTTAGCACATTACTGCAACGATGGACAAGTAGCAGTTCAAGCAAACCTATCCGATTATCCAGTGAGCAACCTACTCAGGCAGCCAAGAGCGGGCCAAATCCTTCTCTGGACTATCACCAACATCGCAGGTGTAATGCTCCATTTTTCTTAACAAAGCCCAGTAAACAACAGAAGGCATCACAAAGCCCAATTAAAGGCCATGGCAACATGCTAGGAGATTAAGGGGGAATGATGATAGTTCAGTATCTCCCAACTGGCGTTTCTTTCTCTTTGTCCTTACAGCAAGATATCTCATCATACTTGTGCTTATACTGCACTTCTTAAATGGCTTTGTGAATTTATCTAGTCCAAAATCTCCATTTCAAACATGTGAAGGAAAAGCAAACAACATAAGAGGGTTTACCACGTTAGCAAATTTTTAAAAAAATAAGAGCAATGATCAAGAAAGAACTTGTGTTGTTGATTTCTCTGGGCCCTTGATTTCTACTCTTGAAGATGACCCAAGGAGAACTCGGCTTGCTCCTTCTCTTCTTTCTTCTTCATGAATGATGCACATTCTCATTTGACAGTTTCGGGGGATCGAGGCTGAATGTTAAATATTCTGCCAAAATGGGTTCAGTAGCTTGTCAGCTATTTCCTCTAGTGAAATGCACTTTAATCTTTAATCTACTGAGGAGTGCAATTTATGACAAGAGATCCCGAGACAGAAAAGTTTGAGAGACAGTCTGCTAGTATTTTTAAACTGGCCTTGCCCACGATAAGTCAACACAAAGATAAGGTTAGAAAGGGCTAATAATTTATTCTCAGGAAAGTGTAAAAGGATTACATCATTTTAGCCTCCCAGGAAGGTCCCAAACCAAACTCAATATTATACCTCTAAAACCAGCTCTTCTCCAAGATTTCCCTTTGTTTCAACTAATGGCACCATCATTCTCCCAGCCACCCAATCTCCAAATCAATAAAGATACCCTTCTCCTTCTCCATCTAATCTTACAACCTGCCAGTTAATAAGGTACTAGTAGTTAGATTTGTTAGGTCAATAGAACCTCTCGCATCTGTTGCCTTCTTTCTGTTTTATTTTCATTCTCATTTGGAAAACTGGCCTCCTTAGGTATGTGTCTAATCTTGTTTAAATCCATCTTCCATCTGGAATATTTTGATAATTTCAAAGTAGAGCTGTATTCATGACACTGCCCAGTTCAAGCTCAGTTTACATTTTGGGTAGAACCTGCCCTCCTTCTCTGGAAACTCTGGTTTGGAGGTATGGAAAGGATAATTCACCTAGAAGGTTAAGGCAAATAGTCTGCAAGCTCTCAGTGAATTCTATTTTAAAGGCTGTGTAAACGTGAGGCTACAGAGGAAGGACCTGAGGGAAGAGAAAATTTAGAATACTTAGTGGTGAAGACAAAGAGTAAGAGCAGAGTTTTCAGTTACTTTGGAGCAAAACCAAAGTGGAATTCTCAGTCTGCAGTTTTCTGCCCTGTCAGTTTTTAAAAGCATGGAGCAAAATGAACAAAAAGAAGTATTCAAGTTTTAAAGAGAGAAAGAAAATTTCAGAATGTGTTTTCACTCAGAACAGGGATCTGCTGTATTCCAGGTAAACTCTTCTTTATAAAGTAGGAGTGAAAGCAAAAATAATTGTCTCCAGAAAGGAGTAGAATATTTCACCCCGCAACAAAATTATTTTCCAGTGTGTTAAACAGGTCAAATTAACTCTTAGTTGGATTAAAGCTCTGAGAGCCATTGTGAGGGTCTGTTCACAGCGCTGTCCAATAGAACTTTCCTCTTTGATGGAATTATTCTATATCTGTGCTGTCCATCCAGTAGCCACTAATCACAAGTGGCAGTGGAGACTTTGGAATATGCCTAATGAAACTGAGGACCTGAGTTTTTATTTTGTTTTAATTATCTTTAATTTAAATTTAAATAGCCACATGTCCATTACTGGACAGCATAGGCTAATGACTTCATGCTGCTTTACCTTTCACTGATTCCTGTTCAGAGTCAGAAGTTGAGGAAATGTACATTAAAACAAAACAAAACAAAAAAACACCACCACCACCAACATAAGGAAGCAGAAGGCAATAGATTTCCCAAGGAACAGAAAGAGTCTGCAACTGCAAGCAAGATAGTCCCATCCATCTGCCCCATGGGATCTAAGTCCCCCTCTCAATTAGAGGTGGAGTGGGCATCATCATCTCAGAATCCTCAGGATTGGGGAATGAACAATGGACTAGAGTAGACTTACACGTGTTCTACTATAGACTTATTGTGATTCTAGCGATGGAAGAACTTTTATCATTGATGTGGAGGCAGTGACCACCAGAAGTTATGAGGGGAGGGAGAGGGAAAAATAGGTGTAATATGGGGGGCATTTTAGGGACTTGGGAATTGTCCTGAAAGACATTGCAATGACAGATACAGGCCATTATATATCTTGTCATAACTTACAGAATTGTGCAGAAGAGAGTGTAAACTACAATGTAAACTATAATCCATGTTTAGCGGCAATGCTTCAAAATGTGTTCATCAATTCTAACAACTGTACCAGATTAATGAAGGATGTTGTTAATGTGGGAAAATGTGGGAGGCGTAGGAAGCGGGGCACCTGGAAATTCCCTATATTTTTTATGTAAAATTTATAATCTAAGTATCTTTAAAAAATATATAATAAAAAAGCATATTAAAAAAATAAAGATTACCTCTATGAGTTTACTCATCATATTTAGTTCATGTTAGTGACAGCATAAAAAAAAAAAGGCAATAAAACATAAGTCTGTCACCGGAATAACCAGGCCTAAAGTCTGCTTGCTTCCTAATGAAGAATGTTGATTGAAGACATGAAACTGGATGTTCTACAGAATATCTTAAAAGTTAATGATTCTATAATTATTATTATGAGTATATACTGTTATTGTGAATAACAATATTGTTATGAATAATAATGATGATAAGAAGAAATAACTTTTATGGAGAGTTTATTAGTGGGAAGAAATTTATATGGGGTTATACCTATGAGGTAGCTTTAGTGGAAAAGAGGAAACTGAGGCTTATACAATTAAAATAATTGGGCTAAGAACACAAGTTTAAGAATTGAGCCAGCCAAAGATTTTGTCTACTTATCTCTGATTGAAAATCAATAAGCTCTTCAGCACTCAACATTTTAAATGGGATGTGGCTTGGCTTTCCAACCAGTGTGCCGAGAAATGAATTCTCTTGGACCTCAGAAAGAGTAGTACAGCCAGAGCCCACGGGGCCTGGAGCCTCCAGATGGCCTCTGGCCAAAACCAGCTCTGTCTTTTCACCCTCAGAAGCCCTACAAGTGCCATCATTTTCTTTTTGTGCCATGAGGTAAACTGTATGTAAAACATTGAACAACACTCTGAGAAAAGCCACATGGGACCATTCCCAAAGAGATAACAAACTAGTCAGCAAAGATTCCAACATGCCATTTGCACTAGTCCATGAAGAGTATTGAAGGCAGAGAAATTTTCTCATGTGTCATGAATTTTTAAAATCTACTTGACTATAGAAGGAATTATAAAAGAGGACAAAGTCAAAAATCATGTCAAGATGTACAAAATTGAGAACAGTTAAATTTGTGAATGATGCTGGGAAAATGAAGATCTCAGGAGCCGACTGGGAACCTAGCTTCAAGGACATCATTAAAGACATACCCATCTCTGTAAATAAGCTGTGCAATCACTCGCATTCGCAGACATGGCCAAATTGGTTGCTTCCACATATACGTGCTATATCTTAACTTCTTTCAGGGCAATGAGACATTTGCAAAAAACCACAAGCTTTGACTCTGACCCAACACAGGTGACCACCTCTCATCATCACTGATTATGTTGCTTCATTGACCTGCCAAAGGTTTGGGCAGCACTTGTCAGTACTGGCACGAAGAGTGGCTCCCGGAGTTGTCTGGACACAGTGTGCAGACTCCATTTTCGATTATCAACATGAATTGGAAGAAGAGAGGAAACTTAGGTAAGGAACAAATCAATAATGGATTTTAAAATTTGGGCATCTTATTAAACTTAGTCACAACCTTCCACAACCAACAAGAAATAAAAATAGGATACAAGAGTATTTTGCTAGGGTTAAAATGAAGGGAAGGTGGTGGTTCGGAGCTGTATATACCCATGAAAAACATGTTCTTAAACGTAATCCACTCCTGTGGTCCTTAATAAGTAGGACCTTTTGATGAGGTTACTTCAGTTAAGGTGTGTCCCACCTCAATCAGGAAGAGTCTGAATCCTGTTACTGCTGTCCTTTATTAAATGGAAGGAAATGCAAACAGAGAGAAAGCCATAGAGGGAGCAGCCAGAAGCTAAAATCAATGGAACCCTGAAGGGAAGGGAGAGGCTGAGAGGCCAGGAGAGGCCACCCTGTGCATTGCTTCATGACAGAGGAGCCCAGGGCCAAGGATCCCTGGCAGCCAGCAGTCTTCGGGAAGAAAGCATAATCTTGAGGACGCCTTGATTTGGACTTTCTCTTAGCCTCAAAACCATGAGCTAATAAACTCCCAATGTTTAAGCCAGCCCAGTACATGACATTTCCTTGACCAGCCAAGGAAAGTTAAACAGGGGTATGATTATTTCCAGCCCAATCCTTAATATCTATTTTAAGTGGACAAAAGTTGTATAATTATGGTATGACATATAATACTGGGTTGCAATATAGAAACAAATTTCTCCAAATTTCTCATCCCTAGTGTCATTAGATCTTATTCATATATAACTCCATAAGAATTTTTCAAGATGGGTTATTATTAATGTCAAGAATAAAAAATAGGATGGCTATTAATTTTTAAATGAAAAATAAGTTCCGGTGACAATGTGGAGGAATTGGAACCCTTGTATATTATTTATGACAATGTAAAATGGTGCAGCCACTGTGGAAAACAATTTGGCAGTTCCACAAAAAGTTAAACATAGATTTACCATGCAACCCAGCAATCCCACTCCTAGATACATACCCAAAAGAACTGAAAATAGGGACTTAAACAGATATTTGTTCATAGAAAAAGTATTCCCTGTAGCCAAAAGGTATAAGCAACCTAAAGGTCCATCCACAGATATATGGATAAACAAAATGTGGTATATTCATACAATGGAATGTAATTCAACCATAAAAAGGAATGAGGTTCTGATATAGGCTACACATGGATGAATCTTGAAAACATGCTGAGTGAGATATGCCAGATGCAAAAGGAGAATAATATGATTCCTCTTATACCAAATGTCCAGAATGAACAAATCCATACAGAGAGAAAACAGATTAGACGTTATCAGGGGCCAGGGAAAGGGGAGAAATGGGGAGTTATTTCTTAATGGGTACAGAGTTTCTGTTTGGAGTGATGAAAAAGTTTTGGTAATGGATGGTGGTGATGGTTGCACAACATAGCAAATGTAATTAACACCACTGAATTGTATACTTAAAAATGGTCAGAATGGGAAATTGTGCGTTACATATATGTTGCCACAATAAAATTATTTTTAAAAAGTCATACACATAACGTGATCATACCACACACACACACACACACACACACACACACACACACACGTGTGTGGGTGAATAGTAACAACAGTAACTATTATGCATTTACCATCTGCCAGGCACTGTGCTAAGGGTTTTATATTGATTATTATATAATTTTATAAAAATCCTTGTGAGATAATTATTCTCATTATTCAACAGATTTATTCATTCAAAAAATATTTATTGAGCACCTGCTAAGTGCCAGGGATCATTTTGGGCTCTACAAACAGCAGAAAATACAAAATTACATGAACTCATCAAAGGTTGGCTGCTGGCGATCCTGGACTCCTGCCACGTGGCAAGGCAAAATGGTGGCCGAACTCTGCTTTCTCTTCCAGGCTCACTTTGTCCCCAAACTCAGTTGTGGGCAATCAGGTATATGGCTTGTCCCTTCCCAGGTCTTGTCTCTTCAGTTTCAGAATGCTCTGCTGATTCTAGCCACCAGTCATGGTCTAGAAGTGGGCATACCATTGCTTCTCCTTGGGTTGAATTTTAGGAAGGTCTACCCAGTAGCAATCCTGATAGGGAGAAGAGCTACCTCTCAGGAGAGTAGCAGACCCAAGGGAAAAGTCGCTTCTAGTTGGTTTCTCCTACAGCTTTATAATGAGGGAAGGGAGTCAGAAGGATGAAGTTGGCATGAATGTCCATGCAGAACTGCTACAGGCCCTCTCTAGTATCACATAAAATGCCACCAAGTTCTTTACCCTTGTCTCTTGGCTTGTGGTATTCTGCTAGTTAAATATTCTGTTAGCATATCTGACCCAAATTTAATGGATTTGCATAGTATATATTGTTAAATTATATATAAAATGTAAGATATAAAATTCACCTCAAGTAAAGGTGGTGAGATATTATTCCAACAAATCTTTACAGAGAGAATTGCAGCTCTAGGAAAAGTTAGCCTGAGAGTTTTGCAAGATACCCTTAAATAGAAGGTTAGGTCGACTGTGGGAAACTGATAGCAAAGGGGAAAAATGACCTCAAGGCACCTGGGCCCTTTCCACTATTACCACCTTAGCTGAAATTCACTTTTGCTAGTAATTTTAAAGTAAATTACAAGTAAGAAAAATACAGGGTGAAGGAAGAGGCCAGAAATAAAATTACATTTAGATAATAAATGGAATATGAAACATTAAGAGAAAATTAAAAACTAATATGATGGTAAGAGAACATCAAAGAAAACTGGAAGAGCTTAAAATTGAAAAACTGAAGTACAGGTGAAAGCTTACTAAATAATAGAAAAGACCAGATTTAAAACAAATAAAATAAATAATGAATAATTGCATAAATAAAAGACTTGAATTGAAGATGGAAATTGATTTTTTTCATATTAAATGAGCACAAAAATAATTTTAGGTAAGAAAATACAATAAATGACAGTGATGTAAATTAGAGAGTAGATGATGGCAAGTCGAAATAAACATGAAACACTTCAGAACCTACTGATATCCATTGTGACATAAAGGAATTCTAAAACAGCATTGAAATGTTAATACAAACAACAAAATGCCATAAAATCATGGCAGCCTTGGCCTGGAAAACTCCAGAGAAGTACCAGTTGTGTAAACTATGAAGTATATCTTTGGAATTGTACCTTGTGGAGACCCTGGGGAACCATTTTCCTTTGGGAACTGGGCTACAGCTCCTTCAAAAACAAGTGCCTGCTCTTTACAAGTCTTTAGTAGCCACTGAGGACAATCAGATGGGCAGACTCCTGGCCTTGCCCATGGCAGCCAGCTCCAGGAAGTACACCTAATGCAAAAAGTCAATGCTTTAAAATTCCAATTTAATTTTCAATTCCCCTTTCCTTCTGTAACATCTTCAGCTTAGTGTACATATATCAGATCACGTATCCTCTATGGTCTGGAAAATTCAGAAACACCAAAACCATCAAAAGAGAGACCTACTTATGAATAATTCATTACAGTTCTTTTCCTTTGAAAACCTCTTAGCTTCTATTAGCATAATCAGGGGCTAGTTCCGATTCCCCAGGGAGGTGCTACTGTAATTTTTTTCTTACACATTAGATGTAAGACATACCCATTTGGGAAAAACTGAGACATATTTCTAAAAGACGTACATACAGATGGCGTTGATTTTATCAAAGTAAATCAGATGAGGTAGGAAGAAAATGTGATTTATATATCACCCATCTTATAATCTTATAAAATTTGAAAAACAAAAAAGATTTAGACAGATATTTTTATTTCTCTATGACGGTAAGAGAAGAATGCATTAGAGAACAATGTATGAAGGTAGATAAAGCCTTTTTTGACAAGATACCAATTATCCAGATATTTTTGACATCAAATAAATTATCGAAAATGTATATTTAATCTTTTAATAAAAACGAAGCCTGTATGAATGGGGAAAACTTAACTGAGAACATGGATTTAATACAAAGTAATGAGCCAAAAAGAAAAATACAACTTTTAAAGAGAATGAGGAAAAAAAATGAAAAGGCTCAATATGCTATGATTTCTTGACCTACACAAAAGGCAACTTTATCAGTCCTGAGAAGGTAGTATCTCAGACCCAATGGGACAAAAGCTGACTCACCAGCCTGGGTGACTTCAGATAACAAACTCAGTCTTTTTGGTGTTAGTTCCCTGGTTTGTAAAATAAGGGACAGACCCACATTTTCATCACAGGTCTACAGTGACATCACCTCCAGCTGCACTCCCAGTTTGCCTCTTGTCCAGTACTAGGTATCCTATAGCCAAAAATCACAGTTTTTATGGTCTAGGTAGAGTTTCTATCCTGAATCTTTTCCTCTTTTCCAGTCCTTGTGAATTAGAATATAAATAAACTCCTAGAAGAGAGGAACACGTTCCTAGTTTTATCCCCAGCATTTAAAATATTACCTGGCACCTGAGATATATTCAATAAATATTTGTTGACTCAATTAGCAATTAATTTTGGAACTCTTTCCTTTTCCTAAGTGATAAAGTCCCTGATTCCACTTTTTAGGATCCTAATTTTGTCCTTCTTACTGTTTAAAGACTTTAAATGGGGAAGACTGAGTAAGAAGAAAGGAAAAAGCAGGAGACTAAAATCCCCCCAAAAAGGTGCAGGTAAAATACTCAGAAACCAAGAACTCGGCCATCCAACCTGAAAAGCCTTAATGATACCCAAAATTCACAATGCCTTCATTGTTACAAAAAATAAATAAATACCTCCAGCCTCTTGGAAGTAGACAGTTGAAGAGAGAAGAGGGAATGTAATTTTGGAACCTTCTCTGCCCTTGGGGAAAGGCAAGGCAAAGTTTCATTTTTTCCCCAATAGTCTCCCTTTTATAGATCAACAGGTTTTGCATTTTTAAAACTAGTTCCTTAACTCACTCTTCCATAATCAGTCATATTGGATGATTTCAGGGACTCTCTCTGAAGAGGGTAACAATGCCACCAAATAAAGCTACCTTTCAGTAGACTTCTAGACTATGGCGCCACATCCATAATCTCTTTAATAAACAACGGTAAAGCCAACATCCGTACTTATTCTCAGAAATAAGTAAGAAAGTGAAGAACACAAAAAGAATGGAAACAGACTTTTATCTTCTGGGAGGTCCCTGATTATTACATAAACTAGAACACCTATTAGAGAGAAGTCAAAACCTCATATGACCTGGCACAGATAATATGGTAGAAAATTTCCTTAATCCAACTTGGCTGAAGAGTCAAATCATCTTTCAATTATTTTTACTGTAGACTCTAAGGCAATGATGTTTGCAAAGTCTGAAGACCTGAGATAGCCTCTTTTTTTCACTATTTTTTTTATTTTTAAAGATACTTCAATTACATAAATGTTACAGAGAATATATAGGGGATTCCCATATGTCCCACTCCATATACCTCCGACATTTTCCCACATTTGCAACATCTTTCATCAGTATGGTACATTTACTGCTATTGATAAACACAGTTTGGAGCATTGCCACTAAGCATCGATTATAGTTTACATTGTAGTTTACAGTCTCTCCCATTTAACTCTGTAGGTTATGGCCAGATATATAACGGCCTGTATCTGTCGTTGTCATTCAGGATGATACCCAAGTCCCTAAAATGTCCCCCTATTACACCTGTTTTTCCCTCTTCCTAATTGGGACAGCCTTTTAATCTGTATTTGTAAGTAAGTGTCCTAGAGTATTTTGATAAGCAGACAAGTTAAACTCTTATTAAAACCTGTGTCACAGTACTAAGGAGATATTTAAAGAAGTAAGGTTAGTCCAAGAAGGTTCTACAGAAGATAATAATTTGGGGTCATCTTGAAGTGAACAAGACATGGCAATTCAATTAAACTACAGAAATTTACCTAGCTACAGGGACAATTGAATTGAAGAATTTTCTTTTCTTTTTCTAAATTATGGATGGATGTAGGAGAGTACCAAAATCTGTAGACACAAGATCTGAGTCAAATATACATTTTCTTTTATTGGCTTAAGCACTACTTTTTATTAAATCATTAGGATTATGTAATCATCTATGAATAGAATAATTTTATGTAAGTGCTATAAATATAATCCTTTGGGTATATTTTCCTAGCTGGGGACAGAGTTGATCTTTACCTGAGCCATTTAATCCCATAAAGCAGCAATAGGTAAGAAATCTCCCATCCTTTAGTGTCCAGACAAAGGACCACCCTTTGCTTGCATATTAGAGAGAAGACCCACCTTCCTCCTCCTTCTGACTCCCCTAAGGCCCAGGGATGACTCCCCTGTATACCTGCCTCTATAAAACTCCAGGACCCTTTCCTTTTGTTTGAGATTTTCCTCACTAATGACCCTTCTCCCTATTGCCATAATCTGAAAAAAAAAAAAAACACTCTCCTTAATTATCTGGTGCATTTTGTCTTTGACACTGGCCAGACTTCAATCCAAGAATTGTATTCGCATTGAGTCTCCATGTTTTGAGAAACACTGGGATGAAACTGAAAGCAATTTGATTTCAATTTTTTAAAATTATTTTTTAAAGGTACTTAGATTACATAAATGTTACATAAAAAATGTAGGGGATTCCCAGATGCCCCACTCCCGATTTCAAAAAGAAGCCTGAGGTGGTGAGAAAGAGAAAGAGAGACTATAAATCCTTGTGTGCTTGGAACATCCAGATTCAACTCCACTGTCTCAGCATAATTGCTCATAGCAACTCCTTTCTCTCCCAAAAGTAACCTGGTTTAGAGGAAGACTTATATGGTGAAGAATGATATGGTCGTCAACTACTGATATTATTGCCAATCCCACAGTCCTACCACAGTCCTAAGTGCAGAGAAAGCAGCCAACACACATTTACTGAATTGAGAAAAAGATATCACCCAATTATCCATGTTCAATGATAGTGTGAACTAGAGACAGTAGACTTCACAAAACAGTTAAGCTGTCATAGATACTTGGACACCGGAAAGTGGAGAAGTCTAGATACTATATGACTGGCTTTTTTTTCCCCATAGATTGGAACACTTGATTAAGAAGTTCTAGTTTGACTCAGACAGAACTTCGACTTCAGGGTGACTTTCTTTGGAACTTTCTTGGAGTTAGGATGGGCGCCTATGTTTTAGCCTTCCTCTGGATGGGTGAATATACACATAATGTATTACTGCAGTTGGCCATGAGGAGATTTTTATTATCTATATTATTTCTAATATCTGCTAAGAATCCATATATCTAGAGATATCTCTCATGGGATGGCGAGTCCTCAATTTTCAATCAACTGGGGGAAAATAAAGAAAGGTTAAATAAATATTGACAAAGCAGAAGAAGGATCCAAACATTTTCTCTTGATTATTTTTATAAATCCTACTTTCCACGGCATAATAATTTCTCTTCCATTGGAACAAAGCTTAAGGCAACAAGTGGATCAGAAATGTTTTCAAAGTCCATGAAAACTCTAGTCTGACTTCCTGAACTGGGTTGAAAAGAGTGTCCCCACAATTCATGCCCACCTGGAACCTCGGGATGTGACTTTATTTGGAAATAGGGTCATGGCAGATGTAATTAGTTTGGATGAGATCCTGCTAGATTAAGGTGGGCCCTACATGCAACAACTGGTGTCCTTATCACAGGCCTCGTGAAGCCTAGGAGCAAAGGCCATAGATAAAGGAGACAGAGATGGAGTGATCCAGCAGCAAGCCAAGGAACAAGGATTCTGGTAAGCAACAGCAGCTAAGAAGAAAGGAAGGATTCTTCCCCAGGACCTCTAGAGCAGGGGTTCATAACCTTTTGTGTTCCATGGACCCCTGCGCCAGTCAGGTGAAAACCACGGACCCCTTACTAAGTCCACACTATATTATATTTAATAAATATATCACATCCGCACCAACACGTCCCCACAAGAATAATGTTTTTTTGAATTTCAGTTCAAGCTCACGGACCCCTGGTTAAGAACCCCTGCACTAGAGGGAGTGGGGCCTGCCCATACCTTGCTTGCAGACTTCCAGCCTCCCAAACTGCAAGAGAACACAATTCCTTTGTTTTAAATCACCTAGTGTGTGGTTCCCACAGTAGTCCTAGGAAACTAATGCACTTCTTTAATCAGAATTTTTGACATTTTATTCCATTTGCACTTAACATCTTGCTAGCATCCAATAGTAATGAGTCTACATTTAGTAACAATGTCATACTAACTTCCTGCTCTCCAGTCTCTACCATATATTGGCTATTCAAAAGAGTTTATGCTATGGCTTTTCTGTGAAATCATGGGAAAATGCATTTGATTAACCCATGTCCCAATACCTACAAATAATGATATATTACCAAACAGTGTTTTAGAAGACTTTCAGGAATCCTATCTGTATTTTATTTTGCACAGATATGTGCTAAGTCTCATTGTGGGAGAGATGAGATCCACTGAGGGAATTTTTTTTTTCTTTTCATTTTGGGAATTTTATAAAAAGACCATTACAATTAGAACATGAAAACAGAGGAGGAAGACAAAAACAAAGTCGCAAAGGCTCTGTCAAGATGGCCATAGAAAAGCAGAAATAGAAGGCTAGATTTCACAGCAGAAGGTAAAAGAGATCAACACTGAATCTGAGGTATATTTAATAAGAATTTACACCTGGGCTAACAATCTGGGCGGCAAAGCAGTAAGAGGCTCTTGCCCTAACGCCATTAAAAATTTCTGGAGAAATATTAGAGGCACACCTAAATGGGTGTGTATATCAGCATATGACAAAATGCCTCTCAATTAGTAAAGAATGAAAAGAGAAAACAAAAACAAGGAAAGAATCCCTGTGAATTTAATTACAAAAATCTACTTGAAAAACTTCACAAAAGATGGCTTGGGCTGTTAGTCAAATGCAGATAACAGGATTCAGAGGGATTTCAGAGAAGCCAGAAGAGGAATAAAGAATAAGGAATGATAATGAGAGATACACATATCATGGCCCATTTTTATGGTTTATATCAGTCTTAAGGGAAACTGATATTTTCCTTAAACACTATATATATGATGGAGAAGTGCTCTCCATTTCAGTAACAGAATAACTTTAATACATTGCTAGGAAAAAAAAATTAAGACTTGAAAAACAAAAGACAGCAGGCAGAGGTTATAAATGTTGTATTAATAGGGCAATATGGCATGAGATTTTTGAACTCTGATGTAATGCCATCTTTTACTGAAAACAATTTTCCTTTTGTATATGTTTCTCAGTGGTTTGACCCTGGTTATATAAAAATATCATTTCAGGGAATGTCATTTTTTGAATACAGTTTATTTTATTCAAGTGACTGCTTGGAGACATACATTCAAGGACTGTTGGATTGACAGTTGCAACAAACAGTCTGGTAACACTGTTATGTAAGTGTAGAAGGGTTTTAAGAAGCTAAAGGAATGTCTTATTCAAAATAAGTTTGGACAATGATGTATTTGAACACAATTTGTTTTCAAAGTGAATGTTCATTTTTAAACTATAGAAGATTCTTGTTTTTGGCTTTTATACCAAGTATATTTCAGAAAATTAGATCATGCACTAAATTAAAATGGTAATATGTAATATGGCTCCTTTTCATAGAGCTAGGAATACTGCCAATTTGCAAAGGTTGAGTTATTTAGACTTTTTTCATAAAAATTAAAATTACTTCCTTCAGGACTTTAGACCCCATTAGGTTTACATTTACCATTTCATTATATAGGAGATCCTTCACTCACAAATATTTATATTGCACATTTTAATAAATAAAACCAAGAGAGAAAGCATTAAGTTGTATGTTAATCTTCAAAATGCGGTAAGGTTTTTATCATCAGCCCAAAGAATTTTTCACAAACCTTATTAATCCCATCATGTCTAATCAGTGCAAAAGGAATGACAATGTTTCATGTGTTGATGCAATGAGATATCTCTATGACAATGAAAATAAAAGTACATGAATTTTTAATTATTAAAAAATAACTGAAAATGAGAAATGCTGCTCGTGCCTATGTGATGCAATCTTAGGCAGAAGGAATGAGCTTAAGGAACAAAAAGTAAAATGGATAATTGTAGAAAACTGCTTGGTGATTCCTCAAAAAGCTAAACATACCTGGTATATACAGAAAGAATTGAAACAGAGATTCAGAATAGATACCTGTACAGTGATGTTCATAATTATTCAAGTAGACAATGGAATATTGTTGAGCTATAAAATGAATGAAGATATTATTCATGCTACAACACAAAATAAGCCAGACACAAAAGGACAAATATCATATGCATTTTACTTATATGAAATACCTTGACTAGGTAAATTCATTGAAACAGAAAGTAGATTAGGGATGAGCAGGGACCAGGGAGGGGAGATGAGGAATTATTGCTCAATGGATACAGACTTTCTATTTGGGGTGACGAGGAAGTTTTTGAAAATAGATAGTGGTGATGGTTGCACAACAGTGTTAATGTAAATAATGTCACCGAATTGTTAAAAACGGTAACAAAGAGCAAATTTTATGTTATATATATTTTACCACAAAACGTGAAGAAAAGTATCTTGTCTATACAATATACAATAATCTTATGGTTATATCTGAAAAGCAGGCAGGCCTAGTAACCTAAGTATAATCTTAGACTAAGGTGTTTTTTTTTAAAATTAATTTGCATATTCTACTTATTTCATGTAAGTGGGAGCATACAATATTTTTCCTTTTGCATCTGGCTTATTTCCCTCAACATGATGTCTTCAAGGTGCATCCATGTTGTTGCATATATGGAACCTCATTCCTCTCACAGCCAAATAATATTCTACTATATGTATATGCCACCATTTTGTTTATCCATTCATCTGTTGATGAACACCTAGATTGCTTCCACCTTTTGGCAACTGTAAATAATGCCTCTGTGAACAAAGGTGTGTACGTATCTGTTCAAATCCCTGCTTTCAATTCTTTGGGGTGTATACCTAGAAGCGGGATTGACAGGTCATATGGTAATTCAATTCTTAACTTCCTGAGAAATACTGAGGAATGGCTGGCACTGTTTTACATTCCCACCAACAATGAATGAGTATCCCTATTTTTCTACATCATTTCTAACACTGTAATAGCCCATATTTCTAAGAGTTGTCATTCTAGTGAGTGCAAGATGGTGTCTCATTGTGGTCTTGATTTCCATTTCCCTCATGGCTAATGAAGATGAATTTCTTTTCACATATTTACTGACCATTTGTCTATCTTCTTTGGAAGAAAGTCTATTCAAGTCTTTTTTCCATTATTTAATTGGATTGTTTGCCTTTTTGTTGTTGAATTGTTGGATTTCTTTACATATTCTAGATAAACCCTTCTCAGATTTATGCTTTCCAAATATTTTTTTTCCCATTAAGTAGATTTTTTGCTTTTCTGATAATGTTCTTTGAGGCAAAAAAAGGTTTTAATTTTGAAGAAGTATAATTTATCTATTTTTAATTTTTTTCTTCATGCTTTTGATGTAAAGGCTAAGAATTGATTACCTAAGGTTTTGAAGATATTTCCCCATGTTTTCTTCTAAGCGTTTTCTAGTTTTAGCACTTCTATTTTGGTCATTGATAAATTTTGGTTACTTTTTTTATTTGGTGTGAGGTCATAGCCCACTAGACCGAGTTTAAAAATAATAACATTAGTGAAGTATTAATACTGCTATTTCTGTACACAGCATGATCTTTCCTTTCAGTTTCTTTAAAAGTAAATCAAGTGTGACTTTAGGTAATGATCAATTCAGGTGAACTCAAGGCTATATTCAAGGTGTGACATTATAAAGGCAAAGAAACAACCTCATGGAGAAGCAAATCATTAATTACCTTAACACCCAAACAATTGTTAAGTGGCTAGGAAGGTATCAGTTACCTGAGTTTAGCTGTAACATCTAATTATCAATTTGGTACAAAGTCACTCAGTGGACAACATGAATCAAATGGCCAAGGATCTGAAACTCATGAATTGAATGTAAAAATGTGTCTTCTACCATAGCTTCTTATTACGAGTTTCCCAAAAGGAATGCACAAAGCATGTACTAATAATAAAACAAAATAAGAGTTTGCCATTACAAAAGATATTTGATAAGGTAGTTAGTTGATTTTTTTAAATTGATCACAAGATAAAATAGCCACAGCTCCCCTTTGCACCAACAACTTCTGAAGAATCCCTAAGTATAACCTGTTCAGATAATCACAGAAGACACAAGATGATGTGTGCAGCAAAAGTTGTTATTAATGGAATTTCTGGTGGTCCATTCACTACTATTAGGTGGTAGAGAATTGACATGATTTCTTTTAGTCTTTAGCATTACTTCTACAGTTGTAGCCAGAAAATCAGGCAGGGCTCATTTTTGATCATTGTCAAGTACTTGTAGGTATGTAGACCTTAGTACATCATCACGTAGTATGAAAACTGGACAAGCCATTAGCTTGGAGTGACACCAATGTACTGCATATCGGATAGCATGACCTAGAGATTTCTGCTTGCTGAATAACCCCTCTTTATCTCTTCCCAGTAAAAATGCTAATGGGATCCTAGAACATTCTGTTCCAGAGGAAGCCTGAAACTGTGTTCTCTTGGGTGAAACATTCTTTCTCTTGGCAGGAGAATCGTTCCTCCTCATCCTAATTTCTGCTCTCACAGAGGAAGAACAGCGCTTCTCTTAGGGATCATAATCGAGGGCTGGTGACACGGAGGCCGCTCTGTATGGAATGAGTAATTCCTTAGTCATGCCTTTCAATTATTTACCTTACAGCTGTACTTTTTGATTAGCCAGAATAAGTAAGACTTCTGGTCAAAGTTTCTTATATGAAACTTTATATTTTATCCATGTATACTCCCAAAATCCCGGTCCATGTAGGGTAAAAATAAATGGGCCCTGTGTACCTGTGTAAAGTCACAGGTACTTCTTGAGGTACATGAGAAGAGTTTTAATATCTTAAGGTATAGAGTTTGTACTATGTTGGTATGCTGGTAGGGTGTGTGATAAAGGCAGAAGAGCTATTGGAATCTAAATCTTTTGCAATAGTTCTGATTCTCTCTAGGAAAGGCCTTACATAGAAGTTTTCCCTTTGGAGCATATTCTGACTTGAGAGGAAGGGTGTGTGACAGGAAGATAAAAAAGACGTCTATCAGGACTAGAATTCCTAATGACCACAGCGTCCCTCCTGGTGGGAAATGAGCTACAGTCAGTACTTTGAGCCACCATGACTAATCTTGATTTTGATCCAGGCTTTATAAATATTCATTCTAAATTATGGAATGATTCGCCAGCTTTCATACTGAGACTGAAGACATTCATCCTTTCTCCTAATGCATTCTTTTCATTCTTTCTGAAAAATCTAGAGAGGGCCAGATAACGAACACTTTAGGGTTTCGAGGCCATACATTCTGCATCGCAACTACTCAGCTTTACTGTTATGGCACAAAAGCAGCCAGAGGGATTAGATAAAGAGCTGAGTGTGGCTGTTTCAAAAAAAATTATTTATGGACACTGGAAATTAAATTTCACCTAATTTTCACAACACAAACTATTATTCTTTTTGAAAAATTTTTACAGCCATTTCAAAATGTAACATCCATGTTCAGTTTGTAGGCTGTGCAAAAATAGGCTGCTATTTGGCTAACCAGTCAGTTTGCCGACCTCTGGTCTAGAGAAAGGTCACTGGAAGGTAGATCTTCATGTAAATGAAAAGTTAATGATGGAAGTAAAAGATAAAGCTGGAGAGGATGTCTATGTAAATTAATTACATAAGCAGACAAATACTTGCCATTCTAATAAGATGCTCAATTTGGAGCCAAGAGAATCAGGTTCTCAGTTCACCAGTGACTTGAGTGGCCTTGGGGAAATCCCTTAAATTCTTTAATTCCCAGTTTTTCACTTGTAAAATAATGGAAATAAATTCTAAAACTTTTAAATTCATTTACATCAATTAGATTATTCCTTCCTTATAATTTCTACCTTGTATTACTAGCTACCTGTTTATTGTTTTAATTATATCCTACATATTCAGGATACATTTAGGATACTTAAGAGATGCATTCAAAAAATAGGATAATAATTTCTACAGTACTTTTCTCTTAATTAGTCTTGAAAGGATAGAGTGTCTATAGAAAGCACAATATCTGAGCCTGTCGATGATTTGCAGCATATCATCACCAAGCATACATACTGAAAAAAGTAAGAAATATAACATCAAAGTAGAATATAAATTATGCAGCAAAATTGTCCAATTACAAGGAAGAAAAAATATTTGGATGCATATGGCCTAATTCAGCTTTCTTCAAACAAATGTTGCAGGATTAGATACTAGCAGCAGGTTCTATAGTCCTACTGATTTAGATTTTAACAGCTGACATGCTGTATTTTATAGTGCAATATAATTACAATTATTTTTTTGTATTTTACTATCCAGTATTCACATACTCTATAAATGGCATAATAAATAGTCTATAAATAATAATGTGGAAACTAACTGGGATTGAACTATACTTTTGCAGTTTTCTAAAGTAGAACATATTATGAAACATAAAATATGTTTTTTAAAAGTATATCTGGAAGGAGCGGATGTAGCTCAGGCAGTTGGGCGCCAGCCTGCCACATGGGTGGTCCCGGGTTCAGTTCCAGGTGCCTCCTAAAGAAGACAGGCAAACAAGGAGACAATGAGCAGACATTGAGCAAAAACAATGAACAGACAATGAGCAAAAAACGAGCAGACAATGAGCATAGAAAACCAAGCAAGACAGCAAGCAAAACGAGCAAACACGAGCAAAAACAAAAACGAGCAAGAAGCAGATGTGGCTCAAGCAGCTGGGTGCCCGCCTCCCACATGGGAGGTCCCGGGTTTGGTTCCCAGTGCCTCCTAAGAAGAAATGAGCAGACAATGAGCAAAAACAGAGAGCAAACAGACGAGGGAGCTATTTTGAAGGGGGTATGAGTATAGCTGAGAATTTCTAAGATAACTAAGATGTGTTGATGATGTTGAAGCCCAAGAAGAAATTAATTGCAGGATAATTATACTCTTGAATATAATTGTTTTAGTTTGCCAAAGGCTGCCAATGTAAAATATTATAAATGGGTTGGCATTTATAACAGGAATTTATTAGAGTAGAAGCTTACAGTTCCAAGGTTATGAAAATGTCCAAATCAAGGCATCATCAGAGATGCTGTCTCACCAAAGGTCATATGCTGGCAGATCCTGGACTTCTGCCACATGGCAAAGCAAAATGGTGGCCAGTCTCTGCCTTGTCCTCAAGGCTCACTTTCTCGTGTAGCTCAGCTGTGGGTGATCAGGCATAAGCCTCATCTCTCCCCTCTCCCCCAGGGCCTAACTGCTTCAGGTTTGGCTGTTCCACAGATTCCAGCCTCCAGCCTCTCTCTCAGTCTCTTGCGGTTTCTCTGTCTTTCTGTAGATGGTGGCAATTCCAGAGTCCTTTCTCACATGGCAGGGTAAAAATGGCAGCTCTCTTTCTCTGTTCTCCATTTATATAGGACTCCAGGAAAGGATTAAGATCTACCCTGAGTCTCGTAATCTAATCAAAGGCCCTTAACTGAAGCCATCTAAACAAAAGTTCTCTTAACTGAATCTAACCAAAAGGTCCCACATACAATAGGTCCACATGCACAGGAATGGGTAAACTTAATAATTTTCTGGGATACACAAAAGACAAACCGGCACAATAATTGTTTCTATTTTAACTGGAGCATATTTAAAACTAGATGCATCATCTAGATGCCGCCTTAAACCTGCCTCAACCCAGACTTTGCTGTTTCTGTCAATAGAACCACATTTCTTCCATTCACAAAATCTTGATTCCATCTTGATTCCTTCCTCTTCCTTTCTCTATCTTCTCTATCACCAAGTCTTGAGGATGCTGCCAACTTATTCCTTTTCTTCTTCCCAGGGCAGACCACAGTCCGGCACATAGAGGGGATCCAAAGAAGGTTTCCATGAATGGAAGAAGTTAGTCTCCAAAAGGTTTATGTGTGAGGGAAAACTTGTGATCATTTAGTCAGATTATCAGCAAGGGTTTAACTCAGTTTATGAATTTATTTCAGAAGATGTTAGCTCCATTTTATCTCTTTCCTTCTTTGTATCTATATCCAATGGTACCCCAGAAAAACATCCATCCTGTGGAGTATGAAGCCATTGTAAGTAGGACTTTTGATGAAGTTACTTCAGTTCAGATATATTACTGGAGTCTTTTATAAGCAGAATGAAATTTAGATAGAGAAATAAAGCCACAGAAGGAGCAGCCAGAAGCTGAAAGTCAACGGAAATCGAAGAGAAGGGAGAGGCTAGGAGAGGCAGCCATGTGTACTGCCATGTGATAGAAGAGCCCAGGACCAAGGATCGCCTGCAGCCAGCCCCAGAACACCAGGGTGTGGGAAGAAAGCATCGCTTTGATGATGCCTTGATTTGGGAATTCTCTTAGCCTAACAACTGTGAGCCAGTAAATATTCCTTGTTTAAGCCAATCCATTGCTTGGTATTTGCTTTAGCAATGAGGAAACTAAAACACTAATCAACAAATAAATATTGAGCACTAATTGTATACTCCCCAAAAAAAGAAAGAAAGAAAAAAAGGAAAGAAAAGAAAAGAGAACAAAGCAAAACACTATCCAGCTATATTTTGGGGGGATGGTAGGAAGGAGTTATACAGACCAATGTGCAGATAGATATTAGCCTGTCTGTCCTTAGGGTGTCTACTATAGAATTGGGAACATAAGTGTGCAAAGAAAATTATAGTATAAGAAGACCATCATTGCTCAGTGCATGATTTATTGCCAAGTGTGTGATATCAAAGAAAAGGAGATGATTGTGCTTTAATGCCCTTTAACTGCATACTAATTAGAAATATGAACTAAGTCAGGACTAGGCCACACAAAACAAAGCTAGATAAGTCCTGCCATAATATCACATGCTCCCAAATCAAATGCAGTTTACAAAATTGTCAGACGTTCTTTTTAAAAATTATTCATGCCACTCTTTCCTTTTGTCAGCATGAGTCAGAATTGCCAGTGGACGTTTGGCATTATTTATTTACTCGCCTACCAAAATAAGGATATTTTAAATGTTTCATGATTAGATCAAAGGTCTATCAATATTTTATATTAATTACAGAGAAAAGATACCGGTTGAGCTATTTAAAAATCCTCTGGCCTGTGAAGGACAGGCAGTAGGATATAAGTGCTTAATTATTAATTGATAATTATTAATTATTGATAATATATTATGTGCCAGAGATTGTGCTAAATGTTTCCATGGGCTTCATCTTCTTTAACTGTCACAATGAACACCTGCAATAAGATCTTATTCTGAAGACATTTTTAGAGGTAAACAGAGATCACTGAGGAGAATGTTATTTAAGTTAGAGACAGGGGAAGAACACTGAGGAAAGCTTCTCTTGGGTGATGAATTTAGAGCTAGGGTAACCACCCACTTAGAAGTGAGCAGGGGAAGACGGCCTAGGAGGGGAGAAGGGAAACACTGAGACTGAGAGAGAGAGAGAGATCTAGAAAGCGAGAAAATAGCAAGAGAGAGAACAAGACAGATTCTTTGGTTAGGAGAGGACGCACAGCATTTCACCTGGCGAAGAGCTCCAAGCTCAGTTGAGTGGCCCAAGAATATGTCCTAGATATTGCCCAATTCACAACCACTCGTGCTGTAAATTCGGTTACTTTTCACCATGTCCCAGCCATGCTCTAGAAGCTGGGATAGAAACAGAGGGTGACAAGGCATATGTGGCCCCAAGTTTCATCAAGTTTACCTTGTAACTGGGAAGAAAATGGAAGAGCTCGACCCAGTGAGAACCTTACAGGAATCACATATAATCATGACAACGTTTCTGAAAGGTAGCTATTTCGATCTTCTGCCCAGGAAAGAGAGGGCCCTTTCCCTAGGAAACAATGGGTCAGGATTTCGCAGAGCCAGTGAGGAAGAGAGGTGGGATTTGACTTCAGGTCTACTCACTGTCATGGTGGCCCAGTTCTCCTCAATGCCCTACCCAGGGTCAATGGTACAACTCTTCCTCTTTGGTTGGGGAGGGGGTAAGCAAGAAATAGGAGAGAGGAAAGAGAAGGGAATTGCCGTTTCCCACCTAAAATGCTAATATACTTCAGCGACACAGGACAGCCTCTCTTGAGAGATTTTAGTGGAATAAACAACAACAATAACAAAAAAACAACAAAAAAAAACTTGTCCTAAGATGGAAATCAAAACTAAGAGGAAGTGTTCTGCCAGAGAGGGGATGGCATATCTTGCTTTCAATTATTATTAAAGGTAAAACTTTGAAAAGAGACCTCTTTCTTTTATAAAATCAAAAACATATCCTGATTTTTAGGACATGAATGGGGATAATGAGGAGGATTCTATTAGACTCTGAATGAAAAATGGGTAAAATATGTAAGAAAATGTGAATGAGTGGTGGTAGAAGAAGCCATATATTTAGCCAGACACTTCAGTTTCTAAAAGAATTACAAACTATATATTACGACTAGGAACTTCTTCCCGTTGAGAGATAATTTCTAGGGTTTCCGGAGAGCTATGGGGTATCCTGCAGAATATTTTAATCATTTTTGGGGGGAAAATGCCATCATCCATTGGGGGAGGGCTGGAGAATGATCTAGGGACTGAATGGCAGAGTGAACCCAGAGGTGGATGAGTATTGTGGTTGATGGTACAAATGCAAGAGTGTCCTTCTGTGAGCTAGAGCAGATGTACATCACTATTGCAGGGTGGTGGGGATGTGGAGAAGCATGGGAAAAATACAACTGGTGTGCCCTATGGACTGAGGTTAACAGCAATACTGTAATATTCTTGCATCAATGCCAAAGATGTACTGTGTTGATCATGGGGGTGGGTATGGGAAAAGTGTGCCAAATGTATGCTTTGATCATGGTTGGTGGTAATAGTCTGATGATATTATCTCATAATCAGTAGCAAATATTCCACCATGGTGTGGTGTGTTGGTGGACAGGTGTTGTATGGGAATTCCACACATGTGCATGATTGTTTTGTAAGTACCCAACCTCTGTAATAAAAATATATTTTAAAAAATAATAGGGTGGGTTGGAGGAAAAATACACCAAATGTAAGATACGGATTATATAGTTAATAGTAATATTTTGATGATACTCTTGCATAGTCTGTAACAAACGTTTGACAACAATGCAAGGTGTTGGTGGAGGGATCATGTATGGGAGCCCTGTATGACGTTATGCATGTTTATTTTGTAAGTTCACAACTTTCACTATACACTTATTGTTTATGTATGTTCAGTAAGAATGATATACTTCAATAAAAAACAGATTTTTTTAAAAATGCCACCATCAGATGATTATTACTGGATTGGTAGAAATCTAATCATCATACTTCTAATACTAATCCCCAAAAGTGTTTGACAGGGAAATGCCATCTTGAACTTCTGGTGCATTTATTAAAGAACACAACAAAATAATCCTACTTTGCATTACTTTAAGATCTATAGTCTTTCAGGGAGGAAAACATGTATCCACTGATTCAAACCAAATGGCAAAGTTTGTCATTTTCCGCCACCCTAAAGCTAGGCACACACTTAGAACTATGGATATATGTATAGTTTTTATACACCAGTCCATGCTCATTTC
>JAQZBX010027257.1:0-28478 GCA_029593785.1 Cabassous unicinctus
AGGAAGTCCCAGAAAAGAGAAGGGAGCTGGGCTCCTGCCTCTGTCCCTCCCTCACCTCCTGCAGCCTCTGCAGGGCCCGGGGCCCCGAGACTTACGATTCATGCCGATATCATGGTAGGTGAGGATGACAGGCCGGTTTCCCTTGGGGGTCCCACACAGCGTGACGTGAACGGAGCCATGCAAGGTCTCGATGTCCTGCTCCTGAGGAAAGACGAGCAGACCGACGGGCTGGTCAGGCGGGGTTCACCACATCGGCGTGGCTGTACCGATTCACAGCAGACACCCCTGTGTGTTTCCACTTGTGTTTTGAGGAAGCTCAAGTATACTTCTCATTTGGCCATGAGACCCTTGGGCCTAGGATGGCAGATTTCTCTGGCTAGGTGAAGCACTCCAAGAACGAGGGAGGGAGCAGGAGGGAGCTCAACCAGGAGGCGGAGGACAGAGTCCTGGCTCGGACTCAGCTATAACAGCAGAGAACTCTGGGAAGAGCCCCAGTCCCAGCAGGCCCCTCTACACAGTACCTTGTTTCCTCCATCTGAAAAAGGAGGCCAAAAGGCATGAACTTCCTTGATCACCTGCTCCCACATCTTATCTGGGTCAGAGCTCCCCAGAATTCATACCCTACTTCCAAGAACAGCCCCCGGTTTCCTTTAGGAAGCCACCTCCCTTCCATGCTCCATCCAAGTAGGTCTGTTATTCCTGACTCCTCCACCATGGTAGCCCAATTAGGGTCATCCACCTCCCAGCTACAAGGACCGGTTCAGGAAAAGGCACACGAGTCGGGTTAGGCCAATCAGCGCCCACCAGACTCACGTCCAGCTCTCAGGAAATGGAATAGACTTAACCCAGCCAAACTGGGAGTGCTGGATCTGCAGCAGCCATTTTCTTACCATGAGGCAAGGGTCTGTCTGAAAATACAACCAGCACAGAGACGGAAAAGAGGAAAAAGAAGTCTTGGTGATGGCATCCACCAGGAATTCCAATTATGTAGGCCAACAAGTGCCCAGTCCACTTAAGCCATTGAGTTGACCTGCTCTGACCAAAGAATCCTAGTGGATACCATATCCCCCTCCCTGCTGTCCTCCCCTCTGAGAGGGTCAGGTCTCTTTTCTCCCAGTCAAGGCCAATTCCTCAACTGGCCCACTGGCCGGTCATCCCACACTCATCCTCACACTACCCTGCACTAAACCACTACAGGGGCCTTCTCAAGAGCTGAAGACAATCACTTTTCTTCCTTACTTAAAAAAATATAGTCTTCTGGCCTGGATCCCAAGTGCCTCAACTTGCTCACTATCAAGAGGGTGGTAGGGAGACTTTCCTCCACCCATCACTTCCTTTAGCCCCTCAGCCCACATCTGCCTTCGGTTCCCACCCACTTCACTAAAACTGCTCTCCTAAAGGGCACCCAGAAGCTTCCAATGACCTGTGCCACTCATCCCTCTCCTGCGAGTTTCTTCTGCATTTGATGGAAGTGACCTCCCCGCCTGGGTCTCCGCAGCCCACTCTCTTCCCATCTCTCGGGCACGGGTGGGGGCTGGCGTGGGGAGGACCTGGCACCTGTTACTAAGCCCTTCCCAGGTGCTGCGCACGTGCAGAGCCATTTTGCTCCATGTCCCTCATTCCGCACAAGCACCCTGCAGGGGCTGGTCACCCCAAGCCGGCAGACAGTAACACCTGGGTCCAGGACAAGGAAGTTGGTACCAGACTGGCATGGGAGGAACGGCAGGCGCAGGCTCCACCCCAACGGCTGGCCTCGGGGCTCCCCCAGCACTCTCACTACTGCCTACTCCAGGGGCTCCAGCAGAGCAGCCACAGCTGCACCTCAGAGGCCACTCAGGCTAGCAAGGCCTTTAGCCTCCAAAGAGCAAGAGGCCTAGAAGGGGAACGCGGGGCGCTCCAGGTGCTGCACCACCTGCTCCCAGAAGCCAGCGGAAATGTGGACCCCATGGAGCTCAGGCACGGAGAGGGAAAGGCTGCTGTTGACAGTCTCACGGGGAAAGGAATGGCCCACCTGAGCCCGCCACCTAGCAGCTCTGTGGACGTGGGGAAGGTCCTTCCCTCCCTGCACCTGCCTCCCTCCTGGGGAGACCCAAAGGATCCTACAGAGGGCACAGGCCTCCTGACCCCCTAGCCCTCTGGACCTGTGGAGGTCACTTCCGAGGCCAGAATGCAAGTGCGTACTGAGGCTGCGGTCACATGCCACCTCTGCAGCTTCTTCCCTATGAAAACTGAAGGCAGTTCCATTTTATACAACACACACTTATTAGGCACCTACTGTATGCCAGATACTATTGCAGGGCTCCACAGAGATGAACAGATAAGAGCCCACCAGCTAATGGGGTGGTGGTCTGGGAGGCCCTCAGAGACGGCAGCGAAATGCGGCAAGGACCTGAGAGCCACTCAAGGCACTCTGGGCAGAGTGAGGGGGGCGTGTAACCTCCCGGGGGGCTGCAGGGAAGGGTTGGGAGTCAGGCCAGGAAGGGCCTCTAATCCTGTAAGACCAGTGGTCCTCAACCTCAGGATCTCGGTTCAAAACTCAGTAACACCTCCCAATTCCGCAGCTCGCCCTCCAGTGGGAGAGCAGCAGCCACTTTTTAACAAGAACCAAGCCCCTTCCCCAGTCCAGGCACAGCAAGGCAGGCAGTTCCGGGGCCTCCCCGGACGACGACGCCCCTCCAAGCCCCTGAGCAGCTCCGAAGGGGTCTGGGAATTGGGGCAACAGAAGGCACACGGCCAGGGCCTCCAGCAGAGGGATGAAAAGGTGTTTCCAAGGTGATGCATATAAACGGGGCACTGGGTGGGGAAGCTCCCTCTTGGTGCCTGGGTCCTCCCCCAGCCCAAGGTCCCCCTGAGGCCCATGTCTTACCCCAAGATGCTTCTTTCTTGCCTAGAGCAGGCGCTGAAAACATCCCCGGATGGTGGAGCCAGGAACCAGCCCCCAGTGGGAACTACAGCTCATCCGCTGGGACCCAGCCTTGGCTCGAGCCACGGAGGGAAGAACGGCCCATGGTGGCCCATTCTCTATTGCTCCGTGACTAGCCAGCACGGCTCCCCACACAGGCTGCCAGGCCCAGCAGCAGGCCCCGCTGGCTCAGGGGCCCCTGCCAGCCCCTGGTCCTCATCAGTGAGAAGGGAGGCTCTTTAGGAGGAGAGGAGGCAGCGCTTGTTGGTATTGAGCACAGCACCAGTTAGGGGGTCCTTGGTGGTGGAGCTGGGGTGTCCAGCCCCAGCTGGCCCCAAGAATGTCCCTCAAGCTCCTGGGGTGGAGGCAGGTAACAGCTGTGGACTCGTCTCTTCCGCCACCTTAAAGTTATATAGGCTGGAAGCAGAAAGAAATTGGAGCGACCCGCCGCTAAGTCCCTCTCCTGTTTGCTGTCACACCCTCAGGCCCGTTTGATCAAGGATCTGGCACTTGAATGATGACGATAAACATGACCTTGTAGAAAAATAAACAGTGTCTGCACTGATCTATTTTGGGACCAGTCTCCATTCGGCTCCTTTCGTGGCCATGAGACTCAGCAAGCCCCCTGCAGGTGACACCTCCAGACAGGCATGAGCCTCAGGGAGCACCTGCTCCTCAGAGCTCAGGAGGTGCCAGGTTGGCGTCATCACCCCGGCCCACGCCGCACCACTGCCGCGAGCCTGAACCTGGGCAGGTCTCCTTCGGGCCTTCACCATGATTTGGAAGGAGGAAGAATCTAGTCTCAGAAGTGGGAGTGACATAGTGAAGGTTATAGAGCTGAGGTGTGGCGTTCTAGGTTCAGGGGAGTGATAAAATTTGCTAAGTGCCATCAGCAGTCAGGCACAGGCAAGCCTGACCACATAGGCAACACTATTAGTCTTCTTGCACAGATGAAGGAGTGCGGTGACTTTCCCAATGCCACACAGCTTGTCATGGTGGAGCCAGGGCTTGAACCCTCACCTGCTGGGCCCCTGTGCCAGCGCTGGCCCCCGTCAGTGCCGGGTTCTGGCCCTTGACATCAGTCCACACGGGAAGGAGGAGAAAGGGGGAAAGAAGAGGGTGGTGATCGTCCTTGTGTCCGAGTCCCATCCTCTAAGTCACACACACGTGCACACAAGCACGCACGCACATATGCACACAAACACATGCATGCATACACACACATGCACACACAAATGCACATACATACACATGCGTGCACACACACGTGGTTCTAGGCCAGCCCCATGCACTCTCTCCATTGATCAAACCAGGAAGAATGCATCTGGAGCAAATGGGGGATTAAAATGTTCACAAACACATGCCTTTATCCTCTTTGGTCCCAAAGAAACGTTCTGTCCTCCTGTCCCTGTGGGGCTGAGTCACCCGCTGTGCTGGGTGGAGGAAATCGCCCAGCTTCCCCCATGCTTCCCCCCAGAGAAGCCACAGAGGAACCTGAGCCGCACGTCCTCTTCCTGATTGGGAAGCCCCCCTGCCGTGGGGCTCATTGGGCGTCCCTCCTCTGCAGGGACACACACAACTCCCTCTCCATCCAGAACCCCGCGTTTCAGAACCACACCAGAGAAGACCCCACTCACGGGGTTCCCATCCAGCCAGGGGGATGCAAGGATGCAAAACAGCCTGCACAGATTTTCTCTCACCTCCTCTGGAAGAGTCTAGAAAGTCACCTGATCAGGCAAGGAGGCGATGCTAGGAACATGGTGACATGAATCGCAGTCCATGCCCAAAGCCTGGGCTCTCCAATTCTCTATTTTACACTCTGTGGCAGGTGTTAGGTGAAGAAAGGGTTAAGCAAACCTTTCGCATAGAACGTGCACCGTGACTTTCCCCGGGGAACGCAATGCAAGTTTCCCGCATTTATTTAAGGGACTGAACATCACGTTTTCCTCCCTGGCATTTCCAAAGGACTAGAAAGCTAGTCTTGAAGCCTTCTGGCTTACAGAATAGAGAAATATCGCTCCTTCTCCCAGCCTCCTGGGAGAAGGCGTGCACCTGCCCCCAAACTGCAGGTGCATGTGTCTCATTGGCAGGTGTTTACGATTTGGAAAGGTCTTGGCAAGATGTCACTTTCTCGGGAAGACCCTCCCACCAGCTGCTGTACCCACGACACTGGTCCCTTGCTCTCTTCTTTGTCGTGCTTTTCACAACTGCTGATATCTGTCTGTTTATCTTCCCCTTTTCCAGGCCCTGTCCCCTAAATCTCACACATGCATGCACACACACATGACTGTTGATCAAAACCAGGAAGAATGCATCTGAGATCGGATGGGGACATCAAAATGCTCATAAACACACGCCTTTTCCCTCTTTGATCCCAAAGGAACATTCTGTACTTCTATCCCTGTAGGATGAATCTGCCATTTCTCAGAGTGGAAAGCTGATGTGGCCGTAGACAGGGTCTGACCCAGAGGAAGCACTGAAAGATTTACACAGTCTACACTGCCTGTGGGCTGGGAAGTGGTGAGCATGGCAACTACCACTATGTATTCTTCAATATTTCATCCCCTTGGCTGTCAATACTGGTTTGCGAACTTTATAAACTAAAGTAGGCAATGTTGGTTGCCCTCCCAAACATCTGTTCTTCCCTTCTTTTTAACAATAGAAGTCCAATTTTGTACCAAACAGCAATGTGCCTGTAAAAAAGACTCAGTTCTGGCCAATGAGATGTCAGCAAAACTTGCTGGGGCTTCCAGAAGAATTTTTTTTAAGTCCAGAGTTGACCTTTTGATTTTTTACCTTCCTCTCTTCTACCTGCTTCCTACCTGGAACATAGATGAAATGCCTGGAGCTTCAGCAGCCATCTTATAAGCCTGACAACAAAAGCTATGAGCTCAGGATGATAGAGCAGGAAGCTGGAAGGAGTCAGGGGCTGGTTGACACTCAGGGCCAGCTGTACTAAGCCTTCTAGGACAGTAAGAAGAGCCAACATTTACTTGTTTAGGGCACTGTTTGTTAACTGATAGGATTATTATTATTATTTAATGATACACCCATAAGGTGACCCTGGTCAAGTTATAAGCTTCTCTGAGAATCCTTGTCCTCAAAAATCCCTGTAAAAGGAGGTTCATATCAGCCCACCTGCCCAACAGAGCTGCTCCCAAAACTAGATCTGGGAATGAACCTAGAAGTCTTTTGCAAACTGCAGTATTTCCTTCCATATTAGTTGTTATGGACAACTGAACTGGAGATTACTGTCATGTCCCGATGGCTTGAGTCAGTGGGTTGGATGATCTGGGGCCTCTGGAGACCAGCTCCCGCCTCCCGCCATAATCCCCTCCATCCTAGAAGGCCCCAGGGAAGCGCTCTCGGTATTTGACTCTAAGAGATGGCACTTTATAAATTAAACTGGGCCCCCCTCCCCTCAGTCTAGCAAACACTGGGTCAAGACATAGCCAGGGCAGGGAGGGCACTCTATGACAGGAGAGGCAGAGAAAGGCTGATTTTGGCTAATCAGTCCCAGCATTGAGTCAAGGCATGTTGAGGCCAGAAAGGCAAATCATGAGAGGGGAGGCGAGAGAGCAGACCAGGGCTTCCCCCTCCGCCATCTTTTTCTAGAATAACACACATGCACTTTATCTCGAGCTCCTGGTGGGTGAGGGGAAGGCAGGGCTGTGCCAAGGGTCTTATGGTCAGGAGCAGCACAGAGAGTGAAAGAGGGACAGGTGGGGGTGGGGAACACAATAGCATTTGCACACAGGGTAGTAAGCATTTACTGAGCAAATACTGTAAGGCCGGTGCGGCCTCAGGGCTGGCTGTCAGGGCTGGCATTACAGCCTCTTAGGTGGAAAATGCACCTCTGAGGTTGCAGTGGATTTGCTCAAGGGCGCGCTGCTGCAGACAGGAGAGGTAAGATTCAAAGAAACAAAGGAGCATTCAAAGAAACACCCCAATTCTCCAGGGAAAAAAGAATTTGAAGGAAAATCCTTCTGGATTAAGGAGAAGAGAAAGACTGGACCATGGCCATCCCGAGGGGGGGTCGGCGGAGGGGCAAAAGGAAACTTGTTTGTGGACCCTGATGCTGAGTTTATTTAATATTTGCAATACCTAGGGCCAGTGATACTCCTTTTTTTTTTTTTACAGATTAGAGAACTAAGCCCCGGGAAGTTAAGCACATAGCCAAGGACACACAGTAGCAAAGGGCAGAGCTGGGTCAGAACCCATGAGTGTCTACAGGAGGCCAGGCTGACAGAGCCTGCAGTGGACGGACCTCAGGAGCCCAGAACTGGAGCCCCCACTGGGGCCTGGGAGGGTGAGGCTCTCCTCTCCAGCTCCAGCCAGGAAGGCATTGCTCGGAGATCCACCATGAGAGCAGAAGCAGCCCAGGTTTTATTTTCCAAAGCCTCATTTTGTGCTGATCCAAATAAACATTCCTGCCATCTGTCACAGGGGTTTTCTCTATGTCCCAATGGGCTGTGCTAGGAAGTGGGGCTGGGGGAGGGTGGGAGATGGGAAAGGGTGGGTTGAGGACTTTCGAGTCTCTGACTCACGCCCACCTTCAGTTGGGGGCACAAAACAAGAAGCAACTATGTGGAAAGAAAGAAATTAACCAAAGGTCACTGTTTGCATTTTCCCTGTTAGCCGATCTGCTTCCATGAGCAGGGGAAGAAATCGGCTGCCTGGACAGACATCAGACGCCACCCAGCCCAGCTGAGTCCCCCAGACTGGAATCTAGACCTCAGGAGACCCTGCCCGCCTCCCACCCCCCACCCAGAGGCACTTGGATAGCAGCAGCTTATTTCCCAGAGAACCCTAGTAAGGACACAAACAGATTCCCTGGGAAAGCAAAGCAAAGCAAACCATCCAAATAGCTCAGGATCCAAGTGGAAGGAATCACAAGCAGCAAGTCTAACAGAAGAGGCAATTGGGGGCAATAAAAGCGCTCCAACCTGTGAGCTGGGAGTTAAGGGTCCTGGTCTCCACCCTGCCACGCCCACCTCCTAATTAGTTATATGTGCTGTCTCGTCACTGTGTGAATTAAATGAGAAAGAGCTCAGGAAAAGAGCTCAGCACAGCTTCCGCTGAGCTGCAGGGCTGTCAGCCATGACCACTGCCACGGACTATCTTGCTAGTACCCTTTGGCAAATTCCGTGACATCTCTGAGTTTTGTTATCAACCAAAGGAGGGTATCACCACCACCTAGGCTAGGGCACCCCGAGACAAGGGCGGCATGCCTATACTCATTCCCTCCCTGCCCTGCTCTCAGCGGCCTTTGACGACTCTCCTTTCTCAGGCTTCCACCTCCCCACCTGGATCATCTCAAAAGCATCTGCTGGTTCTGATAGTCTTGGACTCTAAAACTCCAGCCACAGCAAATAAACTGGAACCCAAAATACCCCCACCTCCCCCAATTTGCAAACACAGCTGCCTAGAACCTGATGCCAGGCTGCAGAGCCAGAGCAAACGGTGGTATCCTCAGGCAGCCCGAGCCCCCGGGCTCTGAGGGCTCCATGACCTCTCCTGGGAAGGGGGGCATGCAGGGCCCCAAGATTAGCAGGCAGAGCCTCACACACCCAGGCACCCAGCAGTTTGCCCTAAGACATCGGCCAGGCCCAAGCAAACACCCCCTAGACGACAGGAGCCAGCACAAGACATGGCAAAATGTCCTCTGCTCTGGCAGCTGGGCTTTCCCGTAGGTAGGACAGGCTGCAGCAGGCGCCTCCAGCAGCTTCCAGCTGCTAAGTGCTGGGCTCAGTGTGCATTTTGATTCAAGCCAAAACAAACAAACAACAACAATGAGCTTAAATTCTTGACCACTTTGGGAAAGGTAGGGAGGTCTGCCTGAGTTAGTCAAAATGCTGAAGTGTCAAATATTTTGCAAGAAATAACCCTGTGGGGGATAGACTGGAGTTCTCTGTGGTGGTTTTGTATTATTTTTTTTTCAACTGTCCTGTAAGTTTTACATTATTTCAAAATAAAAAGGTTTTAAAAAATTAAAAAGTAAAAATAAAATTAAAAAAAGAAAGAAAGAGCACTGGCTGCTTTCAGGGTCACACAATAAGGCAGCTAGGTGCCTGAGACTCAACTCCCAAATAACTGGCCAGACAGGGACCCTTTTTCAGTGAACAGATGCGGATCCAAGTAAATGAATGGATGACACTTGTTTGCCATTAGGGGCACATTGAGTCTTTGTGTCTTGCATCAACTCCCCCTCCAGTGAAGTATAAGCCCACTGAAGGGCTGTTTATTTGCTTGGCCAGATCGTGTTTTCCACAACAAGTGCGAAGAAGGTGAACTGGAGTCTCGTCCATAGGGCCGAGACTGGCATTTCCAGGTTTAGCCTGAAAACTGACTTAGCTGATGGCAATGCAGCCCACTTACCTGCTAGCTGTGGGAAAGCCTCAGTTTCCTGATCTGTAAAGTGGGGATAGCAGTGCAGGTTGCAAAAGATTCAACAATGGCCTGGCTCATCAGAGGACTGTGAAGTCCCGGCAGGCAGGTGACTGGCCTCCTGCTAGTGCCCTAGTGTGAATCCTGAGGCCAGGAATGTTGGATGAACCACTGGACTGGTCACCAGGCTCTTGTCATTCTGTTCCCAGCCCCGTGGGCAGTAACTCATCAGGACCCAAAGAGCATCCTTCAGCGGCCCCACACCCACAGTTTTGGAGGCTGAAAAATCTGTGGGAAACCTTGATAAATATCATAAGTCAACTAGATCGAAGGCGACAAATCCAGATTAATGTCGTTCTACACAAAGGTCTTCCTGGCAACAACCTTGACAAAGTGTCATTCAACACTCAGATTCAGCTCAAATATTGTGATTCATTGGTACGATCAATCTTCTTCCCAGCTCCCAGCAATAAATGATCCTTGCCCTTGGAAGGCTCAGCATCCACGCCAGAGGCCAAATCCACCACCCTGAATTACAAAGTTTCCTAGTGATGGTGGCGGCCGCACTGATAAGCCAGCCACGTCTACTGCGCACTTATCATGTGCCGAAGCCTTATTATTTCACACTGGTTACTTCATTCACCTTTTCAATGACCTTGCCAAGCAGGTACTACTTTTGAGGTCAGCACCAGTCCCGTTCATAGAGAATCAATGACTTATCCAATATCACAAAGCTTCAGATTCAAACTCAGGCCAGGCTCCCACGCGGGGCTCTGTGGGTGGAGGATGTCTTGGCCCTCCCCCTCCCTGCAGATGCCCCCACAGCGCAGTGAGCCCCCCGGGGAAGCTAGCTTTTGACAGCAGAACCAGTTCTAATGTCCTCCTGCCTCGACCTCTCTCCTGCACAGCTCCGCCCTGGACCATCATCTCATCTGGACGGTTGCACGGTTGCTCGTCTCCAGATTCGTCTGCCTTTCCCACTCTTGCCCCTCTGCCTTCCAGTCTTTATTCAGCAGCCAAAGCAAACGTCTAAAGCAGAGGTCAACAAACTGCAGCCCATGGGCCAAATCAGGCTCACCTAGGGATTCTGCATGGCCCCACAACACCAGGCGCAGAGCACGTATTTATATGTTAATTGAGCAAAGGAAAGTGCAATAGGCAACAGGCCAGCCTCACCAGGACAGCCCTGAGGATTTCTGCAGGGCCGGTGGAGTGAAGTGGACTCCACTTCCTTGGACCCCCCCACCCCAGCCTGAGCAGCCTTCAAGTCTGCCTTCCCTGGGTAGGAGGGGCTCTGGAGTCCGTTCTCTGATCTACCAATCACCTGTGACCTTGGGCTTTGGACATGAATAAAAGTGCTTTGCAAACTATGAAGAGGACACAAAAGCGAGGAAGTACCTTCAGAGACAACAGCTGCATGATGCTTTCTAGGTTTTCCAGAATCAGTAGCCAAGTTTTTCAACATCCATGAAGAGTGAGTAGAAGGGATGTTTTCCCAGGGCCCCGCACTGACACGGGACATGCATTCATTTCCTCTCTACACTGCCATGGAAACAGGGCTGGAGTGACTTTCCGCGTTGCACAGAGGAGGAAACTGAGGCTGGGGTTAAATAGCCAGGAAAGGCAAAGCTGGGGTTTGCAGCTCTTTCTGGCTCAGAACCTTGTGCTCTCGAATGCTGCCCCTGGGTGGATCCCCGAGGCAGGGCAGTCATCACTGCACCGCTGGCTGCAGAGAGACATAATCACAGAGCAGACCAGATGCTTCCTTCCCCTGGGGGTCCATAGATGGGGGTGACAGCTGACATGTCAGTGGCAGAGAAACTAGGTTATGGTGGCTGCTACCAAGCAGAGGGACACATGTAGGGAGAAGCTGGTGGCTCAGGGGTCTCGGGCCCCCGGGTTTAAGGGTCATTTCCATCCATCAGCGAATACAGGTAACTGGGCTCTTCTCTTTGGGAGCTGTGGGCCCTGCTGGGAACTCCGTTGCCTGGGCTGCAGCTTCTGGATGAGCAGCAGAGGGGATGGGGCAGGGAGGGGGCCTCCACCCTGTCCCCTGGGTGTGAGTCCTAGCTCCTCTCTCCCTGGTTTTGCAACCTCCAGGTCCAGCTCATCTGTAAAAGCTCATGCCAGAACCCATGGCTCTGATGAAAATCAAATGCCTTTAATTGAATAAACTAAATGAACTTAGAAGGGTGCCTGGCACACAGAATATGTTCAAAATATTAGCTACTATTATGTTTATTTTGCAGATGGAAGCATAAATGAGGCTCAGAAAAGTTAAGTCACTTGCCCAAAGGCACATGCCAGGGTCAGCTGCAATGAAATCTGCACAAGAAAAAAGAAAGGATGCTTTTTTGGGGATGGATGTCTCAGCTAGTGGCCTGACCTCAGGCAAGTTTCGGCACCTGGGTGACTTGGTTTCTTCATCCATAAAATGGGGAGAAGCTGGCCCTGGTCCAAAACCACTGACTGCAGCTGCCCTGGGAGGTCGGGGAGACGCTGCTGGGGAAAACAGGGTGCCTCTCTGTCTAGCTGCCCCTCATCCTGAACCCTGGTGGAAACGACCCTCCCGCCTACAAGCACCTCACTCAGGGCAGTGTTCAGAATTAATGTCGCCCTCAAGCTGCTCAGTGCCCCACTCAAGGGACTCCAGCACCCAGCTCCCACGTGGCACCTGCCAGCTGTGCAACCTTGGGCCAGGCACCTCTTTGAGCCTGTTTCCTCAGCTGTCAGAATGGAGACAGTGACCCTACTTTATAGAGCTGCTGGGGTTAAGTGGGGGATGTCCTATGGTGGAAGGTAAGGTTAACACAGGAGCTAGAAGGTGCCACAGAAGCTAGAGCACATCTGCCCAGGGCCTGGAGCAGAGTGGTGGCAGAATACGCATCTGATGAACAAATCAGGTGTGCTTTGTTCCAAGAGAAAAACAGATGGCCAGGCAGAAACCAAGGCCTGCACACACCCTGGCGGTTCCACAGAGGCCCTGGGAATCAGGCTTAAGGTCAGGGTGGTCTCCAGGCCACAGCCTCGTGGGAGCCACGAGCTGCCCACATGCCCCATGGTCCACGTACCTGGGGTGATGTTCAAGGCCTCCACCCCCTCTCCCACTTTCCCTCTTGCTTTCCAAAGACAAGGCCAAGATTCTAGGCCTCTGGCTGGATGGTGGGCCATTCACTGAAGGCGAGATACAGGAGGAAGAGGGGGGTTGTTTTGGGGGATGGGCGTGAGAATGGAATGGATGATGGAGACATAGAGCTCAGAAGGGGCCCGAAAGCCGGGGATACCTGTGTGGCTGGGGATATCTGTGTGCCATGCAGGTGAGCAAAGAGCCTGTCACCAGCCTTTCCATGTGGGCACCCACCTCTGCTCAGTGGACAGCCCCCATGTGCTCAGGCTTCTTGCCCGCCCCCCCCCCCCAGGGCCTAGCACAGCATGGGGCTCACCCAAGTTGAAAATAATGAGTGTAGGACTTAGAGCTCCTGAGGTTTTGACCCAAGCCTGTGATTTTACACCCACCCCTCAGTGAGAGGGCCAGTCCCCTGCTGCAAGCTTGTTCTTGGACAAAGCTCCAGATGCAGCCCCTCACCCTCCCGCCAGCCCCGAGCGAAAGCCAGGATGGGCACACCTCAGGCCTGAGCCACTAAACCCGGAGAGGCTTGGTTTCACTTTCCCACGCAGCTGCCAAGAGCAGCAAGCTTTCAGTTAGGCTGCCCTCCTTCGCCAGCTCCCAGGGCCAGCCCACATGCCCGCCTGCCCCCACCCCTGCAGCACACACCCTCAGGCACGCCCAGCTCGGCAGGGCCCAAGGGGGCTGTTTCTCTGTCCTGCTTTCGCAGGGAGGGACAGAACCGGAACTGAGGCTGCTTCCCTCCTCCCTGGCCCTCACACGTTTGAACAATGATTTATTTCAAACCAGTGGGAAGAATTTGGAAAGAGAGACCACGGAGCATGGAAAGGGTAGGGGAAAACCACATCCTCTACTTGCCTGAACATCAAACTCTTGAAGGAGTCCCGAGATGGTCTGTGGACAGAAAAGAGATGGTCAGTACTGTCTGTTTCCTTGGGGAGAGAAACCATGCTAGAACACAGAGGGCTTCTCCAAGCCCTCAACTAGGTCCACTCTCCCTCCCCGATGGGACTTCCCTAATTCCTTACAGAGTGAATTTCCCTTTCATCTTAGACGATAGGGGGCCAGCAGAAAAGGAGACACTTTTGCTGGACTCCTTTCTGATATAGTGAAGAAAGATCTGAAGGTCCAAGGTGGCCACAAGCTTGGGGGGCACAGGACTGTAATTGCCTATTAACTGGTCTCTCTGTCTCCAATCCATGTGCTATACTTTTAAAATTCAAACCCGACCACGTCATGGCCTTCCTCAATTTTCCCCATGGCTGCCCAACATCTGGACTGAAAACCAATCTCTCATGGACTATTCAGAAGAGTCCATGGATTCTGGCCCCTGCACGCCTCACCAGACCCAGCTTTGGACCTTCTGTGTGCGCTTCCTTCTTGGTACTGACATTCTCTCAGGAGGCCCTGATGCTCAAGTGCACAGGCCTGCGGCCAGCTTCAGGTCTCTCCACGTGCCGTTTCCTCAGCAGTAAATGGCCATCTCCCCGCTCCTTCACTGCTGATGAGTCCCACCCCGTTCAGCCAGGCTGTTACCTCTTCCCGGAGTATGACCATACACCTCACTGCAGCACGCCCTGGCCGCCAAGTCCTCTTGTTGTCCTTATGCAAACACTTTACCCGCAAAAACACAACCGTTTATCTAACTTTACTCTAACTATAGGGGGGTAGGTATAATTCTCATTTTATAAATGAGGACAATAAAGCTCAAAGACATGCTCAGGGTCACCCAGCTAGTGACACGTGGACCTCTGCTCTCCAACAACGATGCGAGATTCCTTTTTGAAGGAGTGAGTTCTTCAACATTTAAGGTGTTCAAGCAGGGACAGGCCCTATTAGGGATACTATTAGAACCACCATGATGCTCGGATTTGCAACCATTTGAGTGCCTTCTCCAGGCCTGGCACCTTATACACATCACCTCTGGTTCATCTGACATTCCTGGGAAATGGGTACTGTCATTCTGAAGGCCCCACAGCCTCAGAGCTCAGTGACTTTCAATGTCACCCCCTAGTCAGTAATTCAGACCCAGGTACTGTATGTCCATCTGCAAACTATGCAATGCATACTTCCCTCTCCTTCCCTGTTCCTGAGCCTGGGAAGAAGAGGAGCGTGGAAACCTCTAAGCGTTTTCCTCAGTCCAACAATTCTGAATCTCCCAAAGCCCATCTTTCCTGACAGGACAGGCCCTGGAAGGTAAGGAAAGGGTTTCTTGCCCCTGTTGAGTGGTGAAAGTGAGGACTTGACGAGGTACTGGGGGCCCCGCTCAACCAGGGTTTCCCAGAGTTGCTGCTGGAATGTTTCCCTCCCAGCCCAGAGGTGGAGTCCAGCCACATCTAGAAAACTGAGTCCCAGCCAGACCCACCACCACCCACCAGGAACCCAGCTGAACAAAACACAAGGGGCCAGGGACGTGGAACCGAGCTCCCTCTGGACAGCCAAGGGCTGCCCCGCTGCTGGGGGTGAAAATAGCTTCACAGCCCTGGGGCCGTGCTTAAGAGCTGTGGGAGTCTGGTAAATTCAGGTGGAGGCAAAGGTACTGACACTGCGTGTGCTCGTGTTGGAGGGAGGGAATGGGATCGCGATTCTACACAAGCTCCACCTTTAAAATGTAAACGAGTGCAGTGCCGATCTCAGATTGAGGAAGGACATCAGGAAGAACTTCCTGACAGCCAGCCTAATTAAAAACACTTTGCAGATAATGGATAGTGCTGCTTTTAGTACAATGTTGTGAACGTAATTAACACCAACGACCACTGGCAGCCTCTTCCAGAAGCAAGCATCGCCTTGCTCATGCTTTGATTTGGACATGTTCCAGGCCCCAAAACTGTAGGTTAATAAATTCCCACTGTTTAAGCCAACCCATGCCACGGCATTTGCTGGCCCAGCCCAGGAAACTAAAACAGTGACAAAGGCACTGGACGAATGCAAAGTGCTAACAAGAGGGAAAACTGCGGAGGAGGGAGAGGGAGGGGGAGCTCTGTATTTTGTCCATGATTTTTTAAAATAACCTACAACTGCTCTAAAAATAAATTAATAAATTCATAAAACCAGTTTGCTGAGTCAACCTAAGCAACTGGAAGAAATTTACTTCCATCTAAACCTTGAAAGGAAAGGTAAATATTCACTTAAAGATGGACTAGCCTGTAACCTGGACTTGATGGGCTCTTAGATGTTTGTTTCAGAAATAAAATAGGATCCCAATGGGCTGCATGAAGAATGTAAACAGTGCGTTAAAAAGAACGCATTTGCCCTTTGCCCAGTGATCCCAATTCTGAGCATTTACCCTAGAGTTATATCACCATTTCACGTACGAAATGGCGAACATGCAAGTGTAAAAATATCCAATAGTGTGTTCATGTCATCAAAGGGCTGGAAAGAAACCAAGTGCCCACACACTGGGCACTGGTTAAATAAACTTGGAATCTTACACAGCCAGAAAGACAAAAGAGAAGCACTCTAAGGACTGATGTTGGGAAGATCTTCAAGAAACATTGTTAAGTGAATAAAGAAGGGGTGGTAAACTAGTTCATATGGTTGTTTAAGGGGGGGGTGGATAAGAATATATTTTTATGTATTTGTATTACCTGTTTTGCTTTGTTTTGGTTTTTATTTGTATTTTTGGTGGTACATTTGTTACAATTGATGTACAAATATTGAAGCATGCTTTAGTTTTTAAAGACTGCATAACGGATCCAGAGTGAAGGAGATGTGGATTTGGAGCATGCATAGTATATATAGTAATCAGCAAACTGGTTTTATAAATAAAGTTTCATGGGAGCACAGCCGAGCCCAATCATTTACATATTGCCTAAAGCCACTTTCACACCACAATGGTCAAGCTGAGTTGTTGCAACAGACACCTTATGGCCTGCAAACTCTAAAATATGTACTACCTGGTCTTGGTAGAGATTCCTTGCCCACCCCCCCGTGTAGAGCTTTGATGCACAAGCATTCTGCAGCCCCCCAGACCTGGCCTCGAATCCTAGCTCTGCCACGGAACTGAACAAACTTGGGCAATTCCCTTCCTGAGACTTGATTTCCGCATCTGTGAAATGGGAACTGAGCTAGTACCTCACACATTTGTAATGAAAAGTCCACGAAACAAGGACCTAAAACAGAGCGGCCACCACACAGAGTTACAAAGACGTTCAATCACAGGTCCATTCACGGGATGGTGGAGAAACACCATGGGGTCTAGCCATCCAGAATCTTATTCAGCCCTAGAAAGGAATGAAGTTCCAACACAGGCCACCGCGTGGATGGACCTCGGAAGCATCACGCTAAGCGAAAGAAGCCTGGCGTGAAGGTCGCGTGCTGTGTGACTGCAGTTACGTGAAGTGTCTGGCATGGGTAAATCCATGAGGCCAGACACGCTGGTGGTGGCCAGGGACTGTGGGGCGGCGGGTGCAAGCGGGAGCGACTACACGATGGGTCCCCTCTGGGGATGCTGGGAGTGTAGGAGCTGCGTGGAGGTGATGGTTCCTGAAAGCCGCTGAGTTGTGCCCTTTGACATAGCTGATTTGACGTTCTGTGAATTTTGCCACCATTATTTTAAAAGTCCATTCACCCACGTCAGCAGGCCTGGGGTTGAACCCAGGCTCCACACTTTGTAACTGCGACAGAGGACACATAAACCTCCCTGAGACTCGGCTCCTTCTTCTGCATAATGGAGATAATCACAGAACCCAGCACTAACGCCGACCACAGTCTTATCCCGTGGACTATCAACAGCTAAACCATGAAATGTGGATGGCCCGGGAGCAGTGGGTAGCTCGTGGTCAATGCAGTTTAACGATTTTTTAAAGGCATTTAGTTGGCCTTAGAATTCTGAAGCCTCAGCTTCTACCTTTTTAAGAAGATATATCCTCAGAGGCAGTCATGCAGCCCAGCATGAAATGGGATGTGAACATGCTTTGAAAATGCAACGACCTCTGTGCAAATGGAAAGGCTTGTTTATGTCAGAACAAGTAGCCCGGGAAGGAACGTGCAGCTCAGGCAAGAGGGCAGGGCTTCTGTTTGACATGAGAGGCTCGGCCAGAAAGATAATAATAACAACAGCAGCAGTAGCTCCTTGCGTGTGCCGCAGACCTCCCCTAGGCCAGGAGGTGCTCTAATGTTCCCTACGAACTAATTCACTCCATCCAGCCCTATGAAGTAAAGCCTTAAGGGCACCGTTTTTTTTTTCACAGATGGGGAACTGGAACATGGAGAGGTTGAATGACTTGCCAGGGGACACACGGCTGCAGTGAGTCACAGCCAGGATTTGAACCCAGGCCGTCTGGCTCGAGTGTGTAGCCTTCACCACTAAGCTATGGGGTGGGGGAGCCCTGTGGGCAACTGCACCCTGTGCCGTAAGTCTTAGACTCACACGATGTCCGTGGTGGGAGGGGCTTAGAGGGCCTCTGGTTCCATGCCCTCACTTTACAAATGAGAGCACTGAGGTGTAGGTGAGGGGCCCGGGGAGGCGGGCGAGGGGCCCAGCTCACAGCCCACAGCAGTTAGGGGCCAAACTGGGACTTGAACTGGTAGCTCTGTCTCCTCTGCATTTCTGGTGGAGGAGACCTGTGTGTGTGAGTGCACAGATGTGTGTGTGCATGTGCATGTGTGTGCGACGGGGGATAGCCACAAGTATCTCCACTCACCTCCCCTTTCTCCACCAAAGGCTTGACCTCGGCGAGGTCCACGTCCTGCAGTTCCCGAGACATGTCCCTGCTGTCACCTGCCTGCAATGGGACAAAAGCTGGAGGTCAGCACTTCCTGCTGAGACAAGTTTCCCAAAGGAAGCAAATCCGAGGCCAAGGAATGAGACAAGCAAAAAGGCTGGGCCTTAACTGTGCCGTCGGGGCTCAATGCGTTACAGGAGACAAAGCCTGTCACACCCGGTGCGTCCGGTCTTGCCGCTCTCAGTCACTAACCTGACAAGCAGCCGGCCCCACCCACCTCTGTGCAAGGCTCTCTGCCACCTGCTGAGGGGGAAGAGAGGCAGGAGGCAGGGGCAACCTCACACCTGGCGGGGTATCAGGCTTTGAAGGCTCAGGAGGATTTTGAAAAGAAAAGAACTTGGAGGCACGAAGACTTCATGAGCTGAAGCAGGGAGGGGGGCAACGGGGGGCAACGGGAGGGTGGGCCCAGAGAGGGTCCTCCTTGGCTTTCACACAGGCAGGCGCAGAAGGGCCAGGAGATGAGGGCCAGAAAGCCAGGCCGCAGCAGGCTCAGGGAGAGCGTGGACTGCCGCCCTCCACCACTCCTGGGGGCAGGAGCTCCTGGGCAGGCAGTGGCATCAACAGTCAGCTTCTGAGAGCTTAGCTGGGGAGCTGGAGGTATACACATTTATTCTTTTGGATTGGAAGGATTAAATGCCCACCAACACCTGGGGTGAGGCACAAAGAACCCAGAAGGAGGGTTAAGTGCTGGAGTATGGACAGAAGAGACCCTGGGGGAGAAGAGGGAAGTGGCAAGAAGGAGGAAGCTGGGGACCCTGACCCCCCCACCCCCACATCCCACCCCTCGGGACACATGCAGTGCTGCTGAAGTGGAAAACTCAGAGAGAGACAGCCTCACCAAGGCCCTCGCCACGCCATTTTCCAGAGTGGGAACCCGGGTCCTGGGCTGCCCACGGCCCCACAGGTGTAAAGGCCAAAAAGAGGGCGGGCCAGCCTCTGCAAACCCAGCCCAGTTCTCTGCCAAAGACCCAGCTCCCTGAGCCGGCGAGAGCCTGCGATGTCAGCCAGCACAGCGCTGGGGCCGCCCCATCCACGTCTGGAAACCGCGCCCCCAGCGCACACATGGCACTGCACGGGCGGGCGCCAGTCTCTGCCGGTGCTCCTGTCTGGGGCCCCAGTATGATATCCCCCAGTAGATAACCAGCCACAAGAATGCCTTTATGCAGACTTTGGAGTCTCTGCTCTGGAACATTCCGAAAACAAAGTCCGTTTTATATTTGTGAGCATTCCTGGGCAGCGGCCAGCCTGGAGGCAGGAGGCATGAAAAGCAGAGGTCTGTTGGTCTTGCTAATTCAGCGTGTTTGTGGTCCCGAGACCCTGGCCCATGGGACACCTCGCCTACACGGCCCAGGGCGCCTTCCAGAAACCCAGGGCCCTGGCAATGCCGCCCTTCACACTGGGAGAGAAAGGACCTCACGTTTCTCAGGGCCTCCTTAACACTCTCTGCTCAGCAAAGAACCCAGAGGAAGTCGGGGATCTACCACTTCCCCAGGGTGCCCCTTGGGCGAGCCACCTTCAGTCCCACCTGTCACCCCTGCGAGGGCAGGTAGGTCACCTGTCTCGTTCACTCTCCACCTTGATACCTATACCTCCTAGCATCATACCAGGTGCAAAGTCGGCCACAACTCACTTGTGACTAGATGGCCAATTTTTAGGTAGCTTAAATACGCAGTGCTTTTATTTGATTCGCTTTTCAATTCTCACTACACCATAAGTGAGAAAGCAGGCCCGAAAAAAACAATTCCGTGTCTCTAAAGACTCAAAGGCTTGCTGGCGCTCCATCCAGGACGGTCAATTCTCTTTTGTTTCCAGGCACCCTGATCGCATTAGCATATAATTGCAGCCCCCATCAGACTGCTCATCCTTCCTCCCAACAGAAACGAGTACAATTTCAGCCTTAAATGGCTTCCTAAACAATGCACTCAGATCTTTCAGGCTCCTGTGAAATCTCTGAACCCACACTCTCTTTTCCTTTCCTACAATTTAGCTTCCCAGACCACATGAGGCAGTTGGTTGAAAAATGGCGATTTCTTCTATAAATACGGAGGACTGGAGAATCGGTGCTTCTGGAGCTGGAGAAGGCCCCTCCTAGCACAGCCCCCTCAAGGACACAGGGCCACGGGGAAGCCCATGCGGGAAGCTGCTGGGGATTGTCTCAGTGCTTAGCTAAGCTAGGAGCGATTTTTGTCTCCCAGGGGACGTTTGGAAATGTCTGGAGACATTTGTGATCGTCACGCCTGGGGGAGGGGGTGCTACTGGCATGTAGTGTGCAGGGGCCAGGGGTGCTGCTAGGCACCCTGCAACGTGCAGGACAGCCCCCACACAGCCCTCCACAGGGGAGAAAACCCCGTCTACACCAAGCATCAGGAAATGCCCCTGGGCTCTGTAGTCTGCAGAGGTAAGATCAGAGAGCAGCTTCTGCACTTCTTATCCCAGCTGTGTGTGGGGAGGGGGCAGCCCGCAGTTTAAATGCCGAGGGGAGGGAGGGCGCAGCTGGGAGGTTCTCTCCCTAGGGCGTATTCTGCAATAGCCAAGGCAGGGCGGCAGCAGGTGGAAGTTTCAGGAAGCAGCCCCTCTGCAGCTCGGGCTTTGTCAGCCCAGGGGCCAGCGCCTGGTCAGCCTGCAAGGGGCAGGGGGAGAGCAGCGTGGTCTCATCCCAACTCCGCCCACCTGGACCATCAAGGGCCCGCCTCACCGACTGTGTCTCAACTAGAGAACTTTTCAATCTTTTTTTTTCCCCCAAGATACTGTTTTGTCCAAAGGAAATTTTAAAGAGAAGCTCAGTATATAAAAACAGATTCAGAAAAATCAAAAGCTGTCGTGCATTGGGCGAAGCTGGAGCAAAGGGTCTGCTTCCCTCTCCTACCCCATCAGCGGCTGGGACTCCCCCTCCCTGAAGCCCGCCCCCAGCCCACTGCCTCGAGATCTGCCCTGGAGGAACCCCTGAGCTGCAGGAAACACAGACACCAGTGGCTGGTCTGGAGGCTTCTTTCTGTACTGAGCTCTTACGTCTCTAACACTGAGCCAAGTGCTCGCGAGGACCTCCTTTGTCCGTCTTTGCTCTTTATAAAGGACAGAAGGAAGCCCCTCCAGCCAGGGAATCAGTGCCAAGAACAGAACTCCATGCCACAGCATCAGCTGCCAGCCTGGTTTTACCACCACTTCTGCCTTTCCCACCCACCCTCCCCGGGAGGAATTCAGAAGAATGAAAGGTAGTCAGGAGCTGGGAGGAAGACTGGAGGGTCAGACCTGGGCATCACCATTTATTAGCTCTGTGGTCCTGAGCAAGTTATCTAACCTCACAGTCTCAGTTTGTTCATCTGTTAAACGGGCATGCTAACCCCTGCTCCCAGTAGCAGAGGCGCATCACTGAGCAATGGCACACAGAATCTGGCCCGTACCAGCTGTTTAATGAGTCCGTGCACTTTCCCGTCCTGTTGCCTCAGAGACAATGGGTCATCTGGGAGGACAGTTTGTGTTTCCCACACTCTTAGTCCCAGAGTGGTCCAGCAGAGAGGGGGACACACAGAAGGTGCTCAGCAGATGGGCGGTGGGTTTCCAGCTATCACACCCAAGGCACCACTGGGAGCCTCCTCCGTTAGCAACCTCAATCAATGAGTGACAGAAGCCCAAGAGGGGTGGGGCAGATACCTTTCTGGTTCAACAGGCCCAGGAGGCCAGTCAGCGATTAGCTGAACTCCTGGGTTCCAGGAGGAGCCAAGACCGGGACTTACCTGGAGAAGGGAAGCCCAATGACCTCGGCGACTGAGAAGGCCGTGGGCGGAGGCATCTTAGGCAACCCAAGGCCACTTGAGAATCATTAACCAGTCATGGTGGGGGTGGGGGTCACACAGAGCCTAGGATTCTCAGAAAGTCTGGGCCTGGGAGGAGCAGTGAAGAGCACTGGTTTGGGAGTTCAGGGTATGGGAGCCCTGCACTTTCTTGCTATGTGACTTTGATGAAGTCATTTCCCTCTCTAGGCCTCAGTTTCCCCATGTGTAAAAGAGACACAGTCGTGTGTTCTATGATGTCACATGGTCCATAACAAACTTGGGGCAGGTGGGGATTCAGGCAGGAAAGGTTTCACAACGACGAAAAGGCCTGTACACCCCTTCCTTCTCCTGGCCTCAGCCCCTCGTCCCTGCACACCCTCCTGAACAAGCTCCCCTGGGCTGCTGGAACTGCCACGGACACCCAGCAGAGAAACAGCGATGATATGACGGGGGAGCTCCCAGAGCTACCTGCCCCAGGAAACCAGCCCCAGGTAAGTCACAAGGAATCCCTATGTGGACACGCTACGACAATGGGGACAAGAACTGTCATGCGGCTTCCTCATGGCTTACCGGGCTTGAGCTTCACTGCAACCCTAGGAGGTAGGCACCACCATGCTCCCCATCTGACAGATGGGGAAACTGAGGCACAAAGAGGTTACAAAATGTGCTCCAGATCGACAAGCATCAAGCTGACACTGTTTTTAAATCAGCTTTCAAGAGGAAAGCTGGTGAAGACATCACTTTGTTCTCAACACAGGCCCGGCCTCACCTCCACCCTTTGTCCACCCTTTGTGTCCTAAGGATGGGCTCCATGGGACAATGAGGCTTTCGGTGCGTGGGGTTGGCTGGGGAGCCGTGCTTCCCCCTGCCCCTTGCAGTCAACCACTGAGCCACGTGGAGTCGGCCCAGGTGTTCAGCAAAGTCCACAGCTTAGACTTTTCTATTCTCCCTACGCCGCACCCTGAGCTCTGCTTTCAGCTCTCCCCCAAAGTGCCTTCCCAGTAGGACAAAGCCAATCCTTCGAAAAAGTGTTCACTGCATCACTTCACCTGCTCCTCAAGGAGGTCCCTGGGTGAGGGTGGGTAATATCACCATAGTTTGCAGATGGGCAACTGAGGCTCAAAAACACGATTGCCCAAAGGCCACACCAGACCTTTGTAGAGAAAGATGTACAAGTCAGTCCTTTGATGGGGGTGCAGGTGTGGGAGCTCAGGGGTGGGCAGACAGCAGCCCCCTTGGAGTCTTTTAGTGAAGGAGAGAAAGAAGGGAGACCTGAAGCAGACTGTTGACAAGTATACCATCAATTGTTGTTGTCAGCAACTGGCCCAGATTTTGTCCCCTCCATAGCACGCCTGATTTCAAAGCCACATGAAAGCCAGTGTTCTTTCCAGCACACTGGGCCCTTTATAGAACAGAATTTAAAAAGAGGGAAAAAATCATTGTGTGCGCCTGCTGTTTGGCATAGCATCTTCCCTGAATACATCAACCCATGGAAGGTTCTGGAGAACAGTCCCATCGCGCCATGAGCCTCAAGGAAAGTAGTCCAGGAGACACCTTGGCGACCCCTACCTTAGTGTGAATACATTCTTCTTTGTTTCTTTGCCAAAGAGATTTTGAAGTCAAGCTCCAAGGCAGTTCGCGGATTCTCTTTATATTTTGGGGACCTCTTGAAACTCTTGGCTCTGGGGAGGGTAAGGAAGTTGGCAGCCTGAATTCTAAATGTTGTCTTATGTAATCGATCTAGTAAACAGTATGAGCGGACTCACCAGACGGTCAAAAAAGTACTCCAGTGTAGGAGAAAGGAAGAGGAGAAGAGGGCTCTCCATGTCTCAGAATCATCACAGTCAATAAAACTGTGCACACACCACGCTGAGGAGACAACCAGGCCGGGGACTGCTTGAGGGCCCCAGAGCCTTGCTCAGTGCCTGGCACCCAATAAGCATTCAACCAATTGTTTGCTAGTAAAAGAGGGAAAAAGAAAACAGCCACAGAGAAGGCAAACCCTAACCCCACTCTGGGATCTGCCCGAGTGCACTGCCTGGGCACGGGGCTGGTGTGGACCCATCTCTCTGTGTCCAATCTGAGCACAGAACTGGGAGGGGGTTCAACAAGCTTCTGGAACAGAATTGCAGGAAGAGGGAGCTGTCAGGAATCCCTTCATCTACCCGCCTCCTCTGCTCCACAACCCGGGACCTTCCTGTCGATTCACAGTGAAGCTTGGCAGCTCCAGTGATTTTTATGGCAGAGCGAAGAGTGTCTGAAGGGACAAGCCTGGTACTGGAGTCCAGAGGAGGACACTGGTCACGTTAGAGGATTCTTCTGTGAGCCTGCGGGACAAGCATGAACTGCACTGGACTGTCTGTGAGATCATATGTTGAAGTCACACAAACGGAGCCAGTGTTACCACAGGACATGGAGATGGCTTCTTTGTACAAAGCCCTTTGTCCCCAAGGTCGGAGGCTTGCCATGCTAATAGGGTCCATCCCCGAAACGGTCTTGTGGCTTCCACCCTCTGGGCTGGCCCCCCAATCTCTCCTGCACAAGACAGCCCAAGTTGTTTCCTTAATAAAAGGAGGTTTCTTTTTGGCAGACATTACTTGAGCACCTACTAAGTACCAGGCGCTCAGATCTAATCGGATAAAGGGGTAAAGAGAGAAAAATACAGCCCTGAGTGATTCAAGAAGGCCCAAGGAAGGGCAGCCCACAGGCCTCCCAACCAGGAGGGGAAAGCCAGGGAGGGCTTCCTAGAGGAAGGAGGAGAGAGTTCAATGGTCAAAAAGGAGAGGGGAGAGCACATGCATGAGGTGCCCCAGCTAAGAGAGTCCTTCAAATCACCTTTCTCCTAAGAACCCTCTAGAGCTGCCTTTGGAGAGGTCTGTCCCGAACCCCTTCAGAAGGCAAAGGGGTGGAATCTGGGTAGATGGGTAGATGGGATGGAGAACTGGACCTCGGCCCACCGCCCTTCAAGCAGAGCTTTTATATGGGTTTGAAATTTACACTTGTCCAGAGGCTTCCACAGATGTGCGGGGCGGGGGTAGGGCTCCTATAACAGAAAATAAGAACTCAAGTTCTGAGGCTCACTGCCTCCTGCCTCTATTGGAGGAACCAGTCTAAGCCTAGAGGCAAAGTCCACCAGCAGGGGGTGGGCAGAGCCTCAATAAATGTTAGATTGGAAAGGTCAGAGACCATGGGCCGAAGAGAGACCTTTTAATGGAACCGAATTTTATTCCTATTCTGTTGTTTCAAATCAGCCTCACTGTCATCTTCCCAGAGGCTGAATTCTCTGGAACTTAAAGAGAAAGATCTTGGACTTGAACTGCCCAGGTAGGAAGCAGGAAAGGCAGCTTGAAGTGAATCCAGGAAACCAAGTCCATCTTCAAAAGAAAGGTCCAGAAGAGCCCGGGCTGCCTCGATGGGCAACGCTGGAGAGGAAGGTCCAGGGTGGCACCCCTTGGTCAGCACCCCACTCACTTGATTCTGGGCAAGCAAATTAACTTTCAGAGCCTCAGATTTCTGACCTGCGAAGTGGGAAGAATGTTTCCTATCTCATTTGGATGAGGTGATGCACAGAAACTACAAGGCACTTTAGCCAGTCGAGGGCTATTTATTGAGCGTCCACGAATTGCCAGACCCTGGGGCCACAGGGGGACCAAAAAGGTACATGCTGAGTGTCTGCTCCCTTCCTTTCTCCTCTCCTCCATCATTCTGGGCCAAAATGATGTGTGGGGAGCTTTTAAACAATGTTGATTCCAGGTCCAGCCCAGATCTACAAAATGAGAGTCTGGGGGGATGGGGCCTGGAAATCTGCATTTCACACAAGGATCTCATGACATTTCTATGCAATCTGCCAGATTTGCCAACCTGTTGGATATTATTTCTTCAGCTTAACTTTCTGAAAGGACCTCAGGAAGCAAACGTGGGTCCAGCATTTGCAGGCGCTTTCACTGGCTTGAGTGAGTTGAGGATACAGGGCCCCTGACGCTGATTCCCAAGGAGATCCCTTGACTCTGTCTTTTGTGGGTGTTATCATCAGCAACACGTATGTAGTGTTTCCCACGGGCCAGGTACTGCTCTCGGCTCTTTACGCGGATTAACTCATTTCATATTTACACAGAATTCCAATGAGATTGTGTCTATTATTTTTATTTTACAGAGGAGAAAATGGAGGCACAGAGCTCCTATGTCTCTGCACCTTTCATTCCAGCCTGATGTCTCTAGTCACCCCAGCATGCTGTCACGGAAAAGGACAACGGCTGTGATGTCCCACTCGCCTTGTCCAAAGCCTGGCTGGACCTGGCTCTCCCACTTCTAGCCGTGGAGTTACCGGCAAGTCCCTTAAGTGGTCCTGGCCTCGGGATCCTCATTCATTCAGTGGAGCCAGTGGAGCCAATACAGCCGAGGCAGAGTTCTTGCAAGGATGAAGGGGGACGAGGGGGTCCAGCAGCTGATGGAGAGACAGCTGACCCTCCCTGCTCCTTGCAGGCCTGAGTGGGCGCAGCTCCCTATCCTCGAAGGCCTCTCCTCCCTACTGGAATCTTAGCTGCTGAGTCATTACCCTGGCTTCCTCTCTGAGGCACAGGGCCCCGGGCTTTTGAGTCACTGCCTTGGATGGGATTCTTTGAAGTTAGGTCTCAAGGAAGAACTGCGGCTTCAGGCCACCCGAAAAACACAACACAATCATTATTCCAGGTCCTCGAGGAGGTAAGCTCCAGGAGAAGGGCTCAACACACCCAGGGGACCCACAGCTCCATTCAGATCTGCAGTCCAGCTTGGAGGCGGCAGCCCAAATCCAGCCATTGCCACCCAGGCCAGCTGCTGCCCTTGCTCCCTTTCCCACTAAACTGATTTTGCCAGGCTTTCAAGAGCACCTGATTTCACCCAAAACAAATGCCCCGGTCTCTGGGCCTCAGTTTCCTGTCTGTAAAAGGGGAAAAGGCTGGACCCGGTCCATGGGTGAGTCTTTTATTCCATTTCACAGGATGCAACCAAAGGTTAGTGGTCCTGGATTTGTCCCCTGCTCTGGAAGAACTTCCTCTTAGGAAAGGAAGCCCTGATAGATGCTCCTAGGTCTCCCTGGAAAGCCAAACCCAAGGCTACCACCCAGAGTCCACTCATTTCATAGTGGAATGAGGCAGAAGGGGACGGAGCCATTCAAGTCACTTAATGTATATCTGAACTCCTCTTAAGTGCCAGGTCCTGGGCCAGGTGCCAGGTGCCAGGTTACAAGGTGATATAGACAAAGTCCTTGTCCATGCCCTTGCCTTAGGGTGGAAGACAAAGGCCCACCCAGCTAAGAAGTCAGAGGTCAGGGGCACCCAGGTCCAACTCCTTACACCAGAAGATTCCCATCTCTTCCAGGTCACCTTTTCCACCCCCATGCTTTCCACGACCCCCACCCTGTCACCCTGCAGGCAGGGTATTTGCTCTGCCACACATGACACCATCTGCACCTTCACCTGCACTTCTCCCCTACCAGGTGAGCTCTTTAAAGACAAGAGCTGAGGTTTTCACACTGTATCTTGCTTATTTCAATTCATGTTTGTGAAATCCAGTAAAGATTCCAGAATTTCTCTCCAGGAGGTGGCTGGGACTGGGGGATTGGCCTGGAAGGTGCATTTCCATAGCAAGAAGGCAGTGTGTATTTAGAGATTATGTTCACTGGCGATAGCTTAGGAGCAGGTTAAGGCTGGTTGATGGAAATCATGAGGAAGCTAAAGCCCACCAGTGTGGCCACAGGCTGAACTCCTTTTGAATCTTCGATTTTTCCCAGTAATTTAAAGGAATGAAACAAACAGAAAGGCCCAGGCCGTTGAAGGGAAAATATTGCCCAAAGACACAAGATAACCAGATTTCCATCTAGGATCAGCAGCCAGGCAGCTCACACTTCCAAGCCACTGCCCCCTGACCCTCAGGCACGCCTGACTGCAGGACCACAGACCCCTGGGCCTTGGGGGAGGAAACCATCCACTAAACCCGGCTTCAGCTACTAATTTGTCAGAGGTGGTGACAGCCTCTTTCTTTCCCCAGGAGCCCAGAGCTGGCCATGTTCCACACGCCCTGCCGCTACTCTCCTCTGAATCAGAGACAGCAGCAGATCTCCAGGGAAAGTCCGAGCAATTCCAGCTGTTCTTCCCCCTGGAGGGCAGGAGAGGCCTGCGGGGAAGTAGGAAGGGAAGGAAAGCAGGGGCAGGGTGGGCGGAGGCGAAAATGACGCCACTAGATGCCTGCAGGACCCTTCTCGCCCTGGCCACCCCGGGCGCGCCACAGCGCCAACCCCGGGCCACCTCGGGGGCCGCACCCTGCCCGGCGGCGCTCGTGGACACTCGCTCGCGGGCGTGTCGCACACGCTGTGACACACCCCAGGCCGTCCCCCAAGATACACGTATCACACCTCCCCGGATTCGGGACTGGATCAGCCCCTGTCCTCAGATGCCCACCCGTTTCTCCCAGGTCTGGGGAGCAGATTCACTCACACCCTCCCCCACCCCCTTCTGCAGCCTCACTCACCCCTCCATAAACGCGCGCGCAATCTCCCCTTCCCCAGACACCCTACTCCAGGCACG
>JAQZBX010027258.1:0-28493 GCA_029593785.1 Cabassous unicinctus
TGTTTGTATTCATCTATCATTTTCCTGATTTCTTTTATCTCTTTGAACATATTTAGAACCATTTTAAAGAAGTTTTTTTTGGTATGTTCCAGGACATGTCTGGTTCTCCTAGTTACTGGTTTCTAATGCTTTATCCTGCTTCTTTGCATCATTTGGGCCATCATTTCTTTGGGCCATCATTTCCTCTTTCTTTGTATGCTCTGTAATCTTTTGTTGAAACCTGGACATTTTGATACTTTAATGTGTTATCTCTGGAATTTAGACACTGAGGCATCTTTTACTTAAATTTGTACCCTTCTAGTCTTATTACAGAGATTTCCTTGAATGCCAGGAAGTAATAATAAAAATAAAAAAAATCCCTGCAAAACAGCAAAAGAAACATCTTTCCCAGTCTTTGCAATTGACCTGTGTGAGTGCTTTTCTTCAGAAGTTAATCATCCTAATAATGAGTTTAGAGAACAGCCTGAATTTAAATCATAGGGTCTTCCCTCCTCTTTTCTGCACATGTGCCTTTTCCTGGGCCTGTATGTGTGCTCCTAGCAATTTCCCCGTTTACTTGGATGTAAATGTCCCCATTCCCCAAGGATACTTTGTTTCCTCATGGTCCCAAGTGCCACACTGTATGTCCCACAGCTGGTAGCCTTTTGCCCCAAGCAGCTGTGATTTGACTCTTCTCCTAAAGCATTCATTAGGAGAGCTCTGTGAACCACCTCTATACATGGGCAAGTCCTGGGATGGTGAGCCTGAGACATGTGTTCTGGCTCAGCCCTTTGGACTGCCACCAGACAGATTGACACAGATATATATACATTCCAGTATATGTATAAAGGTTAGTCTGCTTACTACAGAATTGGGACCAGGGACCCACACTGGGGGCACAAGCCAATTCTGCACCAAGTTGGTATAGAGTGGGGGAGGGGCCAGCAAGGGCACCATAAGAGCCTACTCTTTTTAAGTTGCCTTTTTCTTGATTTGGCATTCGCCCTGTTACTGTAACCCTTTAACTGTTTCGAAGAATTTTAAGAAAGATATTTCTGCCAGTTCTTGTTTGTTGCTTATAGTTTCTTTAGGGAGACCAGGCCCTGGAGTATCTCACTACACCATCTTGATTGGTGTTGGGCCTCTTTTAACTTTTACCTTTGATATAATTTCAGACTTATAGAAAATAGTACAAAGTTTCCCATATACTCTTCACCAAGATTCCCCACGTTTCATTGTACCACATTTTAATTTTTTTCCCTTTCCTTCTTTCTTTCCTTCCTACCTCCCTGACTCCCTTCCTTCCTTCCTTCTTTCTTTCCCTTCCTCCCTGCCTCCCTCCCTTTCTCTCTCTAATCTTTCTTTCTACTTCTTAAACTTAAGTTGCAGACATAATAATGGCCCTTTGCCACTAAATGAGTCTGAGCCCATTTCCTAAAAACAAGATTATTTTCTCTCATAAACATAGTACAGTTATCAAAATCAGGAAATTAACATTTATACAATAAATATTATTGTCTAATCCACAGATCTTATTCATATTTTGCCCTTTGTCTCAATAATGTACTTTATAACAAAAGAAAATTCAGCATCATATATTGTATTTAGTTGTCATGTCTAGTCTCCTTTAATCTGGAACAGTTCCTAGTCCTTCTTAGTTTTTCATTACGTTGATATTTTTTAAAATTGTAGACCAGTTAATTTTTCAAAATTATATTTCTTAAGGTATAATCTATATACAGTAGAATTCACCCTTTTTTAGATGTACGGTTTTCAGGTCAGTTACTTTGTAGAATGGCCCTCAGTTTGGATCTGTGTGATGTTCTCTCACGATTAGATTCAGGTTTTGTTTATTTGGCAGAAATATCATAAAAGGGGTTTTGCATTTTTCTCAGAGCATCATATTGGGCAGCACATGATATTGATTTATCCCATTTCTAGTAAAATGAACTGTGATCTCTTCCTTACGATGCTTTCTTCCAGGTTTTTCTACCGTGAAGTTTCTCTTTTTTTCCATTGGTAATTTATATCCATCTTACGGGGAGATACTTTGTGATTGTTTAAATATTGTTGTTCCTCAAACTTTCACCCACCATTTTTTTCATCTATTGATGAATCATGAATCTTGCTTGAAGGTCATTAATATGGTAATTACCAAATGGTGATTTTCTACTTCCATCATTCCTATTGCATTTGTTATTTGTCTTTCTACCATTAGAAAGACAGCCCCGCATCTAATTAATTAAGTGAGTATAGACTTATTTATTCTTATTTTATTTAGTAGGTTATATGCCCTTGTTATCATCAGTTATTGTTTTTTTTCACGCAGTACAGGGATCCTGGGACCTCTTACATGGGAAGCAAGTGCTCAAACCACTGAGCTATATCTGCTCCCCTCATCAATTATTTTGATGTTCAAATTGCCTCAGCTTTGTCCCTTTCAAGCTAGACCAAATTTTGTCATGTCCTTACCATTCTTTGAGCACTTCCTTACTTTCTGGCACAACGAGATGTTCTAGGTTCATCTTGTAGTTTCTGTGTCCCAGCCCCAAACGCACCCATTTCTCCAAAGAATGGTGCAGTTTTCTGAAGGGGGAGAATGAACGACATGTCCCTTGACGTCATTTCAACCTTGAGATTCTTTCTAAATTCATGTGGCTAGAACCAGAAAATGGAGACCTCAGGTGTAAAATTTTATTCAGTATATTTATTTATCTAGCTTTAAAAAAAACAAATCTGAAGTAATTTATTTAAAAAGTCATACCATAAAATTTAGGGAATATGAATTTTCAAAGGGGAAAATGGGGAAAATTTCCTTCTTAAAGAGGAAAACAGATGTGCCAGCCAAGAAAGTTGTTGGACTTGCCCAGAAAAACTTGGCATTCAGCATTCTAGCCACCAAATTAAAGAAGAAACTTCATAGGAAGGAGATGCCTATGCTTACAGAACACCTTCAGGGACTCTAAATTGCTGGCACAGACAGGCCCAGCAGCAAGGAGCAGGGCTCACATTGTATTGTGGAAATAAAGAGTCTCTCCAGCTTGGCATTCCAGCCCATCAGAAGTGGACTCAGCTGCAGAGAGAAATCAGAAGGCCAGAATTTTTTTTTTTTGAAAACACTTAAAAACTACCTCTTAGGCCAGAGCTCAGCTGAGACCCCACAGTTAGATGAAACTGGTACTTAAGGGCCCCCAATCATTCCTTCACTTATTTATTTCCTCTCTCATTGATATGTTATTGAATACTTACTAGGAACCATGCACCCACCAGGCCCAGGGGAGGCAAAGATGACTTGGATCCCAGACCCTGAATTGCCAGGTCTGGTAGTCAAGGAGGCATGACTATGAACAGTAAACCAGACAAAATACTAAATATGCTTTGAGAGGTGCTGTAGGAATTGAGAGACAATGGCAAGGCATTTTGTTTAGCTGGAGAAGGTTTTCATGAAGAAGCTGCTGCTTTATAAAAAACAGGGAACTTCAGGTCTACAAAAGGGCCTTGAAGGGAATCTGGGCCAGCAGCCTCATTGGATACTTGAATCTCTTCTACCACTGGACCTTGTGGATGATTGTCATTTGATAGAAGTAGTGGCAAGTAAGAATATGCAAATGAAGACAGTTGTCCATATGTTAATAGATATTCTGCAGTTCCTTTACTTATTCACGTATTCACCAAATATTTTTGAGGCTCTATTACGTTCTTGGTACTTTGCTAGATGCTAGGTGTAAGCAAAAATGCAGAGAGACAGACCTTGATAAGATTAATTGAAAAAATATATGAATTATTCAAAATGCTCTAAGTGCTATAATAAAAGTTCCCCAGCACTTGCAGAGCAGGAGGTCAGGGATGGCTGCCTTGAGGAAGTGACTATTAAGCTGAGAGCAGAAGAAAGAGTAGGGACCACTAGATGGGATGGGTCAGAAGCATTCCAGGCAGAGGGAACAGCATGTGCAAAGCGTCAAGCTGGGAGGGGTCGGGGCGCATCTGAGGAGTAACAGGCTGGTATGGCTGGAGGGCAGACAGCAGGGGAAAATGTTTGTGACCCACAATGAGGCTGGAAAGGTGGGCAGGCACCCAGCGCAGGCCATGGCGGGAGGTCTTCCAGAGAGGCAGGGAGAAGAGATGAGGGGGTGGGGGATAGCTGAGCTGATTGGATCACAAAGCCTGGGGTAGAAGTGTGAGCCCAGTGCAATTATTCTAAGAGATGAAAGAAGCTGGAGGTGAGCTGGGGACAAGATAAAGAAATGATAGGAATGCTGGAAATAATAAAAATAGCATTCCCATTTGTTGAGTGCCCCATTTGGCCAAGGAGGCAACCAAAGCTCAGAGACTTTAGTGATAGAAGACTGGGTAAAGGGAAGGCGGGGTTAGTAGCTAAGTAAGCAGAGCGGAAAATATGCTATTTCTTACTATCTACCCTATCTACTCTCGTGTGTGAGGAGATACACACAAGAATGTTCATTGCAGCAATGCTTGTAATTGCAAAAAAATTGAAATAACATTGCCTATGGTTATGGGAACTGGTAAACATTCTGTGGTATACTCTTACCATGGAACACTGTGTAGCATTGGAAGAATGCGCTAGATCTCTGTGAGCTGACATGGAAGTTCTCCAAGGCATGTAGCTGGGAGCAAAGCAAGAGGCAGGAGAATAAATACAGGATGATATCATTGCCGTAAATGGAAAAAAGCAGTCCTGAAAAAAAAACGAAAAAACTATCCTCTCACCCATGTGGATATATTTGTAATGCTTAGATGCCCAGAACAAAATGTGGAAGGCTTTAGAGCAAACTGAAAACAGTGGTTATCTGGGGAGAGAGGAGGGTCCTGGGATTAGGGCAGGGTCAAGGGGGCTTTCAGCTTCTTGTATAATGTCTTAATTTTATTATGGAAACTTTAAAACCTATACAAAAATAGGACAGGGTCATAAACCCCCAAGTACCTGTCACCTCATCACTCTTTCCTCCTGCATTATTTTGAAGCACATCCCAGACATTATATTCCATTCATAAATATTTCAATTAAGTATCTCTAAAAGATAAGGACTCTTAAAAGTATAACCACAATATCATACCTAAAAGTAGTAATAATAATTCCTTAGGATCATCACATTCCTCTGATTGGCTGGTAAATAATTGTTTGTTCAAATTTGTCTCCCAATAATGTCCATGAATTGTAATTGGTTGATATGTCTCATGTCTTTTGTGTATTTTTGCCAGTGATCTCTGAGATCGTTAGAAGTGATTTTGTTGGGTCAAAGGATAAGGGCACGTGTAATTTTACTAAGTGTTATCAAATTCCCCTCCAATGGGTTGTACCATTTTGCATTCCCATGGGCAATGAGTGAGAGTGCCCATTTCTTCACAGCCTCCCCAACAGAATGTATTGTCAAATTTTTACAATCTGATAGAGGATACATGGTGTCTCGTGGCAGTTTTTATTTCTGAGTCTATAGAGGAAAGAAGCAATTTGCATAGAAATAATATTGCCAAGTAACATTCAGCACATATTTTACTTTATTTTACTTAATCTTCAAACAATCCTACAAAGAAAGTAGCATTATAACATGTTTTAAAGGGAGGAAACTGAGGCACAGAAGGGTTGAGTGAATTTGTCTAGGGTCACACAGCAAGGAAGTGGAGGAGCCAGGAATTGAACTTCAGTGGTCTGTGTTCAGAAACTGCTTCTGGGCTGCCCTGCTAACCTGGAAAACACCCCAAAACTGGAATGCGACCATCCTCCCAGATCTGTTCTTTCTTACTTAGAGTTGACTAATAGAACTTCTGGAAACGGCAATTTGTTTCTCCTGTGGTTTTAAGGGCAAGGAGAGGGACATCACAGGCTGTTCCTGGTTCCCTGGCAAGCTGAGCAAGCGAGTGGTTTGGGGACTCAGGCCAAGGAGGGTGCAGCCTGCGAAATGGGACACAAGGCCTGGAGTTCCTGAGGAGTCACACCTGCAAGTGGATCTACTGCATAATTCAGAACCCCTAACTGTATGTTATTAGAAAACATGTTTTCCCTCTCTTCCCCCCTCCTTTTTTTTTTGAAGAAGAGATGAAAATAAGACGGGAATGGGCTTTAGAAAAGAGGGTACATGAACCTGTCAGATTTAGACTTCTAAATGAGTGTTCTGTGAAACAGCTTCTTTGACTTTACTGAAATATTTAATGTTTGCATACTTTACTTTCCACATAAAATATCAGGTTTTATCCTTACAGTATTACTCCAATTAATGTGTCAGCTTTCATTCTAGCCATCCTTCAGAGGAGGAAGCAGAATTACAGGACATTATCTTGGGGATCTCCGAGGCCCCATGCTTCCAGACGAAGGCTCAGGACCCAGACTGCAATTTGTCTGGTCCCCATTAGGGAACGTTACCCAGGATTCTCCACAAAGAGGAGTTTGGTCAAAGTTTGAATATTAGAGAAAAGGAGTTGAGGGAGCAATGAGGGCGCACATAGCCACACCTCCCACTGGGTTTGAGCCCTGGTACTCTCACTTCAGAGCTGTGGGTTTTGGGAAAGTCACTTTGTCTCCTCACGTCTCAGTCTTCTCTGAAGATCCTTCTGTGGAGGGTTGATGTGGGCACTGAGGAGAGTACAGAGGGCCTGACGGCTTGGTTAGTGCAGGGCCCCTGCGGCAAGGTGCTCAGGAAACGCCGAGAGCATCTGATTCGGTAAACTTCACGGAGCGCGAGAGGTTCTGGAGGTCCAGGGTTCACTCTTCTCATGGTCCTCAGGAGAAGTGAGTGAGGAGGAGCCTTCTGACCCCTGGTTCAGACCCTGATTGCCACACCAGACCAAGCAGCCCAGACCCTTCAAACACATGGGCTTTTGTATGGGTGTGTCCTCCGTTCACTCCCATTTCCTTTCTACGAGGGCCCAGCCCCCAACCCCACCCCCAATACACATACGTATTAGAAAACCACAAAACCTGCTTCTGGGCCTTTGTCTTTGAAACATGTTTTAGATCGTTTGCTTTTCTTTAGCAGGTGGGTTTTGGTATTTTGTCAGCCCTCCACTCCCCCATCAATCAAGAATGGCTGTAGAAATTCAGTTTGGGGTTGTAATGAGAGAGGTCAGTTAGTAGAGAATCTTTGACTACCTCATGTACTTCCTCCCACAAAAACCGAACAACAACGATGACCACTTCCCTTCCCCCAAATCTAACAACCAAGGACTTTGGGAGAAGGAGCTGGAGAGTCACTCTGGGTTTTGGCAGGACTTCAGATTCTGGTTTTATTTTTCCAATACAAGCTCAATAATTCTTGAGATCCAAATTTAGAAGCTTATATGGAGAGCTCTGAGAAATCAGTAGTAAGAAAGCCAGGCTTTTGAACTTTTTTTTGTTTTTTCCAAAAGCAATCTAATAAAGCTATTGCACAGTCGTTTCCCAAGGTCAATTATCAGCTTTTAATAGTTTAAACAAGTTGTTTAAAAGGCTCCTCAACTTGTGGTCATTCAAGCTTGCACAGGTTTGAGTGTAGGGATTCAAGAAGAGGAAGAAGAGAGGGGGCCGGGGAGCTGACAGAAGAGGTAGGTTCAGCCCTAGTAACTTGGGTGCAGGAAGGGGACCAGCTCTGGAGTTAGCTTCTCTCATACCGACCCAAGGATGCTAGTGGGAGTCCTGTTTCACCCTTTGAGATCAGATCTAAATAGCTTCAGGGATATGAGCGTAGGTCACCATGTCTACCTCCAAGCAGGCCCATGGGTGCACCCTCTACCTTGGACACCTGCAGAGAGGTGAAGGAGAAAGCAGGGTTGGAGAGTGATGATAAAGAAAGTCAGTGGGAGAGATGAGAGGGAGCGCCCTTGAATGTTTACTGAATCAATGAATTTGTTGAAGGGAATCAGGAGAAGGAAGGAGAGAGAAGTAAAAGGAGGTGGCCACTCATGGGGAGTGGGGCTCCAAACACAACCAGGACCTGTGTATTTGGGGACCTCATACTAATAATCACCATCATAATTATGGTAATGCTAGTGAGACCCCAGCACTATTTACCATACAGAGGAAAACAGAGGGTCAGAGAGGATAAGCCATTGGTCTAAGGTCACGTAGTTAGTAAGTCTGATTTGCATCCAGAACCCGTGATTATAACCACAGTTGTTATTTTGCACATCACTTGAGGGCCATATGAAAATTTTAGGAAAATCCAGATACTTAATGTTTTAGTTTGTGAAAATCTGCTGGAAGCAATATACCAGAAATGGGTTGGCTTTTACAATGGGGTTTTTATTGGCTTACAAGCTTGCAGTTCTGAGGCCATGAAAATGTCCAAATCAAGTCTTCATCAAGCGATGCTTTTCTCCCTGAAGACCAGCTGTTGGCAATCCTGGACTCCTCTCTCATATGGCAAGGTACATGGCGGTATTTGCTGGAGCTCTCCCTACTTCTCTGAGCTTCCTTGCCTTCAGCATCCTGCTCCATGGCTTTTTCTCTGCTTCTGTGTTCCATTGATTTCAGCTTCTGGCTTCTGGGACCTTCTCTCTTAGCTTCTGGGGACTTCTCTCTGCCTCTCCATATCCATGTCATTGATAAAGTAAGAGGATTAAGATCCATCCTGGGTCATGTCCTACTGAAATAGTCTAACCAAAAGGTCCCACCTACAATAGGTTTACACCCACAGGAATGAATTAGCCATAAGGACATGATTTTCTGGGGTCCATAAAAGCCCCAAGCTACCACACCTATGTAAAGAAGAAAATAAAAATACTCATCAGCCCCCCTCACAGTCATAGCCATGTGAGCATTTTGGCCTATGAGGCAGAGACTATGGGTGTCCACCATAAGCCATTCTTTCCTTTTCCCATAGAAATAGAACTGTAGCCAGGTCATGGCTACCCAGCTGGATGGCTTTTTCCAGCCTCCCTTGCAGCTAGGTGTGACAGGAGCCACGGTTCTCACTTGTGGAATGTGAGAGGAACCTCTTTGGACCCTCTAAGGGCCTGGGGTGGAGACAGCAGAAGGGGCTCCTCCACAGTCTCTTTCCCCTTCCTTATGGCTGGAACCTGCATGTGCTTCCACCTAGCACCAATTGTGCTTATGCGGGGGATAGTGCTGGGCAGGGGGAAGCACAAAATGGAAGGAAAGACTGCATGGGGGAAGTTGCCTGTCACCTGAAACTGCTATATAAGGGAGAAATGAATTTCTTTGTTCTTCAGGCCACTGTATTGTAACATCTCTTTCTTATAGCAACTTTCCCTAACTACTACATATATTTCCTTCTAGTTTCCTTTCCTATGGGTATGTGTACAGTCATTTTTACATATCCATCCTCCCCTTAGGTATTTGTGCTTTTCCTTATATTTTATGATCCTCTTTCAGGATTGGTGAGTCCAAACTCACCATCTAATTCCAGAACAATATTAGTCAAGCATGATGATCAAACTACAAAGCTCCCATTCTATACCTCTTTGGTTTGAGAAGACCTTTGATCTTAGGCACTTGGTGGGCAGAATCCAGTTCCCATAGAACCATCAAAATATCTGAAGTTCTTAAGATTGGCTTCCTTGCCCTTATATTTTGTGCTATGGTGTACAAAGCCTAGTTATCCCAGTTTCCTCATCTTGAGCCTTCCATCATCATTATGTCCTAATTGGGGTTCAGAATTTCTATTTCATAGATGAGGATACTGAGGTAGTTCTCTGGGCTTGACACATAGTTAAGAATCCATACCTGGTCAAGGATGCACTGTGAGGCATAGTGGGGGCCAGAACTTGGACTCAACACCTTTGATTCCAAGACCAGTGCCTTTCTAAAAATAACTTTTATTGTTTTTTCCTTGTCTATTCAAAAGTAATATGTATCCCTTGTATACACTACCTCAACATAGCAGTCAGAATAAGTCTTTTAAAACATAAGTCATAAAAAGACAAATAATCAAATAAAAATGGGCAAAGGATTTGAATAGACATCTGTGTGAAAAGATGCTTAACATCATTAATCGCTAGGGAAATGCAAATCAAAACCATACTGAGATACCACTTCACACCCTCTAGGATGAGTACTGTTAAAAAATGGAAAATAACAAGTGCTGGCGAGGATGTAGAGTAAATGGAACCTCATACATTGCTCGTGGGAATGTAAAATGGTATAGCTGTTTTGGAAAACAGTTTGGCAGCTCCTCAAATGTTAAACATAGAGCTATCTATCATAGCTCATAGGTATATACATAGGATTGGCCCAGTAATTCCAATCCTATGTATATACCCCAAGGAACTGAAAACATATCTGCACGAAAAATCATATATGAATGTTCACAGCAGCATAATTTGTAATAGCCTAAAGGTGGAAGCAATCCAAAGGTCCATCAACTGATGAATGGATAAAATATGTTATATCCATGCAGTAGAATATTATTCAGCCATAAAAGGAATGAGGTTCTGATGCTACAACATGAATGAACCTTAAAACTTTATTGTAAGTGAAAGAAGCAGGGCACAAAAGGCCATTTATAGCAAATGTTCAGGAAGGGCAAATCCACAGGGACAGAAAGTGGATTTGTGGTTGCCACAGGGCTGGGGGGTATGAGGAGTGACTGTTAATGGGTACAGGGTTTCTTTTTGGACTGGTGAATGTTCTAGAGTTAGATAGTGGTGATGGTTACATAACCCTGTAATATACTAAAAGCTATTGAATTTCACACTTTAAATGGGTGAACTGTGTGGTATGTGAATTATATTTCAATAAAGCAGTTAAACAATAAGTTAAATCCTGTCACTTCTCTGCTCTGAACCCTCCAGAGGTACCCAGCTTTCATCAGAGTAAGATCCATATCCCCATGATGCCCTCTAAGGCCTTGGGTGACCTGGATCCTCACTCCGCTCTATATGGCTTCCTCACCGTTCCCAAGATGTTCCAGGAACACTCCCACCTCAGGGCCTTTGCACTGGCTGTTTCCTCTGCTGGAGAAGCTCCTTCCTGTACCCTCCTGGAGTGTTCCTTCATGTCAGTTGAGTCACTTTGCCATGGAAGCCTTCCCTGGCCACTCTGTTTAGAATTACAGCCTCACACTCACCTGGCCTCCCCCACCACATTCCCCCTTTATTGTATTACCTTTTATCCTTCATTGCCTTCTAACACACTGCGTGATTTGCTATTTTATTATATTTATTATCTGGCTGTTTTATTAGAATGTAAGCTTCTCAAGTACAGAGATCTTGTCTGTCTTGATCATTGTTGTATCCCTGTCACCCAGAACAATGGAGTATAGTAAGTGCTCAATAAATATTTGTTAAATGAATGCCTGAAAATATCAGGGGCACATATTTATCGAGCACCTACTGTAATGAGGACAGATCAAAAGCAGTGGTGAATCCTGGGTCCAGAGGGGCCATGGGAAATGATGAAAGGCCAGGCCTGGCACTGGGGAAGCCTCAGGATCCGACTGCGAAACTCAACAGGAAAGGGATTTCAGGCCCAGTGCACAGCCCAAGGAAGGAGGTGCGCCTCAGTGGATAGGAGGCTGAAGAGGCAGGCAGGGGCTCTTTCTGTTCAAAATTCTTACTGATTTGATTGCAGACACTGGGTCTAGATTTGCCTCTATTAGAAGCTGTCTTGCTGGCAACAATATATACCCCTGAAACTGGAAGAAAAAAGCTGTGGGATAGTTTCATTCCTGTGCTGTCTGCATAATGCAAATGTAATTAATCATGTCTACAATGGTTTATAATTTAGTATTTTTTTCATTGTTAGCAGTCTAATTAAATTCACTTAAGCTTTATAAGAAGTTATTTTAGAATTTTTCTTTTTACCTCTACTGGTGTAGTGTTGAAAACTCACAATAAATATGTCTCCAGGTGGCTACTGCTGTTTTCAAAATTAATCTTAAAGGATATTCAAGTGAAAAATATCATTGCATTACTACAAATTAAATTAGCCACAGAGAAAAGTGAAGATGTGGTTCTTGTTTCTTTCTTCTTAAAAACTTTACCATGCTTTAAAGAACTAAGATGGGCATTTTTGTGAGCTGGGAAAGAGCCACTTGACATGGTCTTCACCCAGGCCTGGAGGGTGGCCATGGAGGTGGATGTGGAGGCTCGCCTCTTGGAGGTCAATGCTTGGGCCTTCAGCTGTCTGATTTGGAAAAGAAGACACATAGACTGTGATCTGTCTTTCAGACAAAAGCTCATTTCCTGATACATGGTACAGAGCTCATTTTAATGGTGGTGTAATTAAGTTAGAAATTTGTGGTTCTTATCCCCTTTGCGGATGCTCTCCTTAGCATGTTTACAAATTCTAGCTTAATGTCAGAGAGAAATTATTTAAAATCAGGATTTTAAAAACTCTATTAATAATTTTAGAAATTTAAATTAAAGCAACAAAAAGTATGCCACTTTTCTACCATCAAATTGTCAAAGATTTATATAAATGATTGATACTCAGTGCTGGCAGAATTGTGCATTGGTACAATGTTTCTGGAGAATAATTTAACAGTTGGTATCAAGAATCTGTATTTTAGATAACTTTTTTTGGGGGGGGGGGATTTTGGATAACTTTTAAACCAGAAATCCTAGTCCTTGAATTGCATCTTGAGTAAATATGGCTCTGAAGCAGATATTTAGGTAAGAGGGTTTTCATTCATTCAGTTCTTTGTTAAAAAAAAAATTTTTTTTTTTTGAGGTATCAGGGATTGAACCCAGGACCTCGTTCATGGGAAGCAGGTGCTCAACCACTGAGCTACATCTGCTCCCCTAAAAGTTTTTAAAAAGAAACTTTTATATATTCTTCTTTACTATATTGTTATTTACTGTATTGTTATTGGAAATGCCAGATAAGCTCTTTCTTTGAGAAGAAGAACCATGTGTGTGCTCAGAGGTTGGTGTCTGCATCAGACAGCCTGGGTTCTGGACCTGCCCCACCTCTTATCAACTATTATGTGACCCTGGGCGAGGTTGGACAAGTCTCCTCCGTTTGTTTTCTTCATTGCTCTTACTTGTTCCCAAATTATCTCATTTAGTCTCTTTATTTTCTGGCCCCCCACTCTAGAACACTGACTCCTCAAAGAGAGGAACCCAGTCAGGGAGGTCACCAATGTTTTTAAGAGAGCGCAGACTATTGACTTCATGACCTCTCTGGGCCTCAGTTTCCTCAAACACATGGGGTTGTAGTAATACCTACTTACCTCACATTTAATGAATTTAATACATGTAACATGTGTACAGCCATGTCAGGTGGAAAATGCTCAGTGAACAATGAATAAGGTTGAAATTTTGCAATCTTCCCAAATTACTGAGAATAACCTGGTGGAAATCAGATTAATGGAGAGAAGAGAAATGGATGAGAGCATCTCTGATATCATCATTTCTGAAGGCTTTGACTTTGAATCCAAGGCTGCCATGTGAAATGGGGAAAGGCTGTTTCACTGGTCCAGGAGAGAGCCTCCCTTACCCAGGGGGCCCAGGGAAGGGTCACTTGCCCTGCATGGAGGTAAACCTGCCTCAATCAACCTCTGCAGCAGAACCAGTGGCAATCTGGGACCTGGCTCCCCCACTGGCTTCATCAGGCTTTGGTGGGAGCCTGAGAGGTGGGATGGTTTCCTCTCACTAACAGTCCACCCACTAACAGTCCACATGGAAGACTTGGGTCTTCCATGAATCTGTGCTGGAATGAACACTTGACTTCATGTAGAATTAGTACTTTAGGTAAAGGCTTTACAAAGATATCAGAATCTAATGTGAGTGGCTTCACTGAACACTTCACCAGTTTTGCTTTGAAGGTTCACCCCCCTTCCCCAAAGAATCCATTTTGGAGCCTGAATGAGGAAGATAACTGCTTGAGGCAAAATCTAACTCTCCCTTGACTTCCATGATACAAGCAGTAAATGAATTCCTGACCACACATACTGTGTTAGACCTTGGCATCGATGCCCAGGGGAAGAAGGAAAGAGGAGGGGCAGTTGGCAGCTAGTTTGGCCCAAGGTCAACAGTTCAATTATTTGCTGAACCAGAACTATAACCCCTCTCTTTGTCCTGGAATCTGGGGAAATGCTCAGGGCAGATAATAAATTTTGCTGATGGGGGTGGTGGTAAAAAGAGTAGAGTAATAGTGTTGTTGTTGATAATGATGGTGTTGGTGGTGGGAGAGGCAATAATGGTGGGTTTTTGGTAATAGCAAAATGATAGGGCTAGTGGTGGTGGGAGTTGTGACAGTGTGGAGAAAAGGTGGTGGTGGAGATGAATCTGAACATGCTAGATGTCATAGCAGCTCTGGCAGACTAAGACAGTCTTTTTACCATATAATGGGTTGGTTAGATAAGCAACAAGCATCTATTGTCTCATGGTTCTGGAGGCTAGAAATCCAACATCAAGGCATTGGCAAGACCATGGTTTCTCCGCTAAAGGCCTTAAGCATTCTGGTGCTGCCTTGCCACAATCCTTGGGATTCCTTGGCTCGCATCTCTGCCCCCTGTCACATGGTGATCTTTCTCTCCTTGTGTCTTCTTTTTTGGCTTCTGCTGACTTTTGGCTTCTCTGGCTTTCTCTGACTGACAGTACCTGAATTTCCTCTTCTTATAAGGCCTCCAGTCATATGAATTAAAGCCCACCCTGATTCAATTTAGACTCATTCAAAATAGGATCTTCGAAGACTCTGTTCACAAATGAGACCACACCTTAACCAATAGCATTTTCTAAGGTCCTGTTTATAAATGGGTTCACACCCACAGGAATGGGATTAAGGTTTGAATATGTCTTTATGGTGGAAATGATTCAATCTCTAAAAGTAGGTCAGACTGAAAATCAGATTTTGGAGATGCAAAAGCAGTTATTCTGGTTATTTTTCTAGAATTTATTTTTTCTTTCCTTTTTCTTTCTCTCTCTTTCTCTCTTCATCTCCCACAGTCTTGGTATCATAGATATTTGCTTTTATCTAGGAAATTTTTTTTACTTTGGGTCAGCTTATTATGTATAGAATAAAAATACTTATTACAATTGCAGGTCATATATCTTTTTTTTTTGTTTTGTTTTTGCTTTATAAATTACGAGTATGTTCCATTGTTATGGAACAAATCCCTTCATCCTATAAAATGCAGTCTTTTCAGAGCAAGGCTCTTAAATCTCTGGGAGTTCTTTTCAACTTGTGTTTTGTTGCACATGATCTAACAAGCTGCAATAAGAGGATACCCAGAATGGAGAGACTGATGGCTGCCATAATAATGACCCATGGGAGGTGTTGACCTCCCTTTGTCATTCTTCCCTCAACACTTTTAGCTCATGTGAGATGAATTCTGCAATCTTCTTCTGCCTGCATTAATACCAGAAAGGGTTCAGTCCAAATGGATATCAAGTTGCTATGTTTTTGGAGACACTGATGGGGCTGTTTTCATTGTCAGACCAACTGTATAGTATTGTATTTAGATTTAGTCTCTTGTTGCTGTCTTATTCAGTATATGTATATATATTTTATACAACTGTGAGGGTGGGTATATTGATGGCATGTTGATTCACATTTCTAAGCTTCCATGGGAAGTGGAGCTAATAGACTGGGTGAAAGAATAATGACCAAAAGCAATATTGACTGTCTGGGAAGCCAGGTAAAATCAAGCAACCTGGACCATAACAGAGATAAATACAAAGTCCAGCATTTGGGTCCAAACATTAAGTTGCACCAGGAAGGAGAGAGGGGACCCGGCCTGAGTCTGGGAAAGATTCATGAGTTATAGTAAATTACATCCTTACAGTGTGAGATGGCATCCAAGAAAGCTAGTGAAATTTGGGGTGTTGTTAGAATGAGTAGGACAGCTCTGTTCTGGGTAGCCATCACTGGGCACTTGTTTTGACTTATCTTCACCACACTTGACAAACAAGGATAGTATTGAGGAGAAAGGCTGGGATGGTGGAGCTGAAATGTCATATAAATCTCAGTGGAGGGAGCCTAGTGTACTGAAGCTCCTGTGAGTCATATTATTGGTTAAAACGTTTTATATTCAAACTTTTAATACAGTTTTTGTGTTTTGTGTGACTTAAAATTTTAATCTTTCTGTAAAATACATAACTTAAGTGAATATATTATATGTGTTTCTTTTCTTCAGATACCAGATTTGATATAAATGTTGTAACATAGGTGTGTAGATAGTGGATCCTGGATGGAACTGGCTTCTTTACTGAGAAGAATATAATTCTGCAGGAGGACTTAATGAATCTAAACCTGACATGCCTCTGTGCATACCCAATTAAACACTGGAAATAAAATTTGTTTTGGTAAAAACAAAACAAACCAAACCAAACAAACAGAAACATGTTCAATTACAACATACAGAAAGCTTAACCAGCAATGCCTAGGTGATAAAAACATGATTATCACATAGAACAAGATTTCTGGAGGCAGGCCATTCCAGGTTGAGCAGAAATGCCTTAATGATAATATCCAGGACCCAGCTCCTTCTAGATTTAGGTTTCTGCATCCCTCAGAATGTTGGCTTCTCATCCTTTAGTTTGTCACCTCTTGGTACCAATGTGAATGTCATAGCTCCAATCATCACACTCTCACACAACCACATTGAAGGTAGGGAGTCAGGAAGCTCTTCTCAAACATGTTACTCTTTGGTCAGGAAGTAAAAATTTTTCCAAAATTTCTTGTTAGGCTTCCCATTATACCTCATCAGCCAGATTATGCCACATGGTTATTCTTTTGGCTCTTTAAAAAAAAATCTTTTAATATTTATTCTAGTAAAACATATATAGAACCTAAAATTTCCCCTTTAACCACATTCACATATATAATTCAGTGCTGTTAATTACACTCACAATACAATATTGTGCTACCATCTCTACCATCCATTTCTGAAAATTTACAATCAACCTAAATAGACTTTCTGTACAAATTGAGCATTAACTCCCCTCTCTACCCCCAACCCAACCCCTGGTAAACTTTATTCTAGATTCTAACTCCATGAGTTTGCTTATTTTAAGTAATTCATATCAGTGAGATCATGCAATATTTGTCCTTTTGCATCTGGCTTATTTCACTCAACATGATGTCTTCAAGGTTCATCCATATTTTTGCATGTATCAGGACTTGATTCCTTTTTAAAGCTGAATAATATTCCATTGTATGTTTATACCACATTTTGTTTATCCATTAATTGGTTGAGGGACACTTGGGTTTCTACCATCTTTTGGCAATTGTGAATAATACTGCTGTAAACATCAGCATGCAAATATCTGTTCAAGTCCCTGCTTTCAATTCTTTTGGGTATACACCTACTAGAAGGATTGCTGGGTCATTTGGAAATTCTATACTTAGCTTTCTGAGGAACTGCCAAACTGTCTTCCACAGAGGTGGCACCATTTTACATTCCTACAAGCAATGAATGAGTGTTCCTGTTTCTCCATGTCCTTGCCAATACTTGTAATTTTCTGTTCTTTTAATATTAGCCATTCTAGTGGGTATGAAGTGGTATCTCATTGTGGTTTTGATTTGCTGGTTTTGATTTTCATTTCCTTAATAGCTAGTGGTGTTGAGCATCTTTTTATGTGCTATTTAGCCATTTGTATCTTCTTTGGAGAAATGTCTATTCAAGTCTTTTGCCCATTTTTAAATTGTGTTGTTTGTCTTTTTATTGTTGAGTTGTAGGCTTTCTTTATATATTCTGGATATTAAACCCTTATTGGACATGTGGAATCCAAATATTTTCTCCCATTGGGTAGGCTGTCTTTTGTGATAAAGTCCTTTGATGCACAAAAGTTTTTAATTTTGATGAGGTCCTATTTAGCTATTGTTTCTTTTGTTGCTTGTGCCTTGGGTATAAAGTTTGAGAAACCATTGCCTAACCAAGATTCTAAAGATGCTTCCCTACATTTTCTTCTATGAATTTTATAGTCCTGGTTCTGATGTTTAGGTCTTTGGTTTATGTAGAGTTAATTTTTGTATATGGTATGAGATAGTGGCTCTCCATTCTTTTGCATAAGGATATCCAGTTTTCTGAGCACCATTTGTTGAAGAGACTATTCTTTCCCAATTGAGTGGACTTAGCAGCCTTGTCAAAAATCATGGATGTGAGGGTCTATTTCTGAACATTCCAATTGATTCCATTGGTCCATATATCTATCTTTGTGTCAATACCATGCTGTTTTGACCACTGTAGCTTTGTATTAAGCTTGAAAGTCAAGAATTGTGAGTCTTCCAACTTCATTATTATTTTTCATTTCAAATGAAAAAATTTCTTTGAAAATTTCAAAGAAATTTTTTGGCTATTCAGGACCACTTACCCTTCCAAATAAATTTGATAATTGGTTTTCCCATTTCTGCAAAGTAGGCTGTTGGAATTTTGATTGTGATTACATTGAATTTGTAAATCACTATGGGTAGAATTGACATCTTAATGATATTTAGTCTTCCAATGCATGAACATGGAGTATCCTTTCATTTATTTAGAGTTTCTTTGATTTATTTTTAGCAATGTTTTGTAGTACTCTGTGTTTAAGTCCTTTATATTTTTGGTTAAATTTATTCCGAGATATTTGATACTTTTAGTTGTTGCTATTGTAAATGAAATTTTTTGGTGATTTCCTCCTCAGATTGCTCATTACTAGTATTTAGAAACACTATAAAATTTTTTTCTTTATTGGAGAAATTGTGGTTTACAGAACAATCATCATTAAATACAGGATTCCCATATACCACCCCACCACCAACACCTTGCATTGGTATGGAATATTTGTTAAATTGATGAAAGCACATTTTTATAATTGTACTACTAATTAAAGTCCATGGTTTAACTTAGGGTTCATGGTTTGTGTAGTGTAGTTCCATGGCCTTTTAAAAAAATGTTATTCTGTTACCATATATACAATCTAACATTTCCCCTTTTAATCATTTTCACATATATACCAGTGCTTTGAATTGCATTAACAATGTTGTGCTATGATCACTACTACCCATTATCAAAACATCTCCATCATTCAAAATAGGAATCCTGTACATTTCAAGCCTTAACTTCCCATTCCCTAGTCCCATCCTGTCTGCTGGTAATCTTTATTCCAGATTCTGACTCTATGAGTTTGCTTATTCTAATTGTTTCAAATCAGTGAGTGAATACAATATTTCTCCTTTGTGTCTGTCTTATTTTACTCAACATGATGTCTTCAAGGTTGTTGCATGTATCAGGACTTCATTCCTTTTCATGGCTGAATTATATTCCATTGTATGTATATACTACATTTTATTTATGCATTCACTGGTTGATGGACACTTGGGTTGCTTCCATCTTTTGGCAACTGGGAATAATGCTGCTGTGAGCATTGGTGTGAAAATGTCTGTTCGAGTGCCTGCTTTCAAATCTTTTGTGTATATACCTAGTAGTGGGATTGCCAGGTCATATGGAAATTCTATACTTAGCTTTCCGAGGAACCTCCAAACTGTCTTCCATATTACATATTACATTGCCAACAGCAATGAATGAGTGTTCCTATTTCTCTGCATGGTATCCAATACTTGTTTTTTTTTTTCTTCCTTTTTTCCTTTTAAAGCAGCCATTATAATGGGTGTGAAATGGTATCTCATTGTGGTTTTGATTTGCATTTCCCCTGTGGCTAATGATGTTGAACATTTCTTTGCATGCTTTCTGACTGTATATCTTCTTTGGAGAGATGTCTGTTCATGTCTTTAGCACATTTTTTAATTGGGTCATTTGTCTTTTAGTTGTTCAGTTGAAGGATTTCTTTATATATACTGGATATCAATCCTTTATAAGATATGTGGTTTCCAAATATTTCTGCCCATTGTGTAGTTGTCTTTTTACTTTCATGATCAAGTCCTTTGAGGAGCAAAAAGTTTTTAATTTTGATGAGGTCCTATTTAGCTATTGTTTCTTTTGTTGCTTGTGCTGTGGGTGTAAAATCTAAGAAACCATTGCCTAATACAAGGTCCTGATGATGCTTCCCCACATTTTTTTTCTAGGAGTTTGATAGTTTAGCTCTTATGTTTAGGTCTTTGATCCATTTTGAGTTAATTTTTTGTATATGGTGTGAGGTAGGGGTCCTCCTTCATTTTATGCAAACGGAGCTCCAGTTTTCACAGCACTATTTGTTGAAGAGATTATTCCTTCCCAATTGAGTGGTCTTTGCCACCTTTTCAAAAATCAGTTGGCTGTAAATGTGAGGGTTGATTTCTGAGCTCTCAATTCTATTCCATTGGTCCATATGTCTGTCTTTGTGCCAGTACCATACTCTTATGATTACTGTGGCTTTGTTATAAGTTTTAAGATCAGGAAATATGAGTCTTCCAACTTCATTCTTCTTTTCAAGATGGCTTTAGCTATTTGGGTCCCCTTATGCTTCCATATAAATTTGATGATTGGCTTTTCCATTTCTGCAAAGAAGGTTGTTGTAATTTTGATTGAGATTGCATTGAATCTTTAAATTGATTTGGTAGAATTGATATCTTAATGATATTTAGTTTTCTAATCCATGAACATGGAATATCCGTCCATTTAATCAAGTCTTCTTTCATTTCTTTTAGCAATGTTTTGTAGTTTTCTCTGTAAAAGTCCTTTACAACCTTGGTTAGAATTACTCCTAAAAATTTGATTGTACCAAACAATACAAAACAATAATACTGGCACGTCCAATTATTCACTGCTTTTATATAGAAACACTACTGATTTTTGGGTGTTGATCTTGTACCCCATCACTTTGCTAAATTCATCTATTGGCTTTAGGAGCTTTGTTGTGGATTTTTCAGGATTTTCCATATATAGGGTCATATCATCTGCAAAAAGGGAAAGTTTTATTTCTTTCTTTCCAAAGTGGATGACTATTATTTTTTTTCTTGCCTAATTTTTCTGGCAAGAACTTCTAGTACAATGTTGAATAACAGGGGTGGCGGTGGGCATCCTTATTTTGTTCCTAACCTTTGAGGGAAAGCTTTCAGTTTTTCACCATTAAGTAGGATGTTAGCTGTGGACTTTTCACATATGCCCTTTATCATGTTGAGAAAGTGTCCTTCTATTCCTAGTGTTCTAAGTGTTTTTTTTATCAAGAAAGGGTGCTATATATTGTCAAATGCCTTTTCTGCATGGATTGAGATGATCATGCAGTTTTTCCCTTCATTCTGTTAATGTGGTGATTACATTAATTTATTTTATTATATTGAAACAACCTTGCATCCCAGGGATAAATCCCACTTGATCACGGTGTATAATTCTTTTAATATGCTATTGGACTTGGCTTGCTAGTATTTTTGATGATATTTGCATCTTTATTCATAAGAGATATTGGTCTCTAGTTTTCTTTTCTTGTGGAATCTTTATATGGCTTTGGTATGAAGGTGGTGTTGGCCTTGTAGAATGCTTAGGTAGTATTCCCTCCTCTTCAATATTTTGGAAGAGTTTGAGCAGAATTGGAATTAAGTCTTCCTGGAATGTTTTGTAGAATTCCCCTGTGAAGCCATTTGTTCCTGGGTTTTTCCTTGTTGGGAGGTTTTTGATGACTGGTTAAGTCTCTTTGCTGTGATTGGTTTGTTGAGATATTCTGTTTCTTTTTGAGACAATGTGGGTAGTTTGTGTGTTTTCTAAGAGTTTGTCCATTTCATCTAGGTTAGTAATTTACTGGCATACAGTTGTTCATAGTATCCACTTATATTCCTTTTTATTTCAGCAGGGTCAGTAGTACTGTCCCCCTTTTCATTTCTGATTTTCATTATTTGTATCGTCTCTCTTTTATTCTTTGTCAGTCTAGCTAAAAGTTTGTCAGTTTTGTTGATCTTTTCAAAGAACCAGCTTTTGGTTTTGTCGATACTCTCTATTGTTTTTTTTTTTTTTTTTTTCTTTTCAGTTTTATTTATCTCTGCTCTAATCTTGTTATTTCCTTCCTTCTGCTCACATTGGATTTAGTTTGCTCTTCTTTTCCTTGTTGTTCCAGTTTTGAGGTTCCTAATTTCACTTTTGATTTCTTCTTTAAAACCCATAGCTTATTTAAGACTATGTTGTTTAATTTCCAAACATTTGTGAATTCTCCATTTCTCCCTCTGTTACTGATTTCTAGCTTCATTCTGTTATGGTCAGAGTATATACATTGTATGATTTTGATATTTTAAAATTTATTTAGACTTGTTTTTTGACTCAGTGTATCGTGTATCCTGGAGAATAATCCATGTGCATTCGAGAAGAATGTGTATTCTGTGTTTGCTGGGCACAGTGTTCTATATATATCTATTAAGTCTAGTTGGATTAGGGTATCATTCAAGTCCTGTATTTCCTTATTGATCTTCTGACTAGATGTTCTATCCATTATTGAGAGTGGTGTGTTAAAGTCTCTTACTGTTAATGTAGAACCATCAATTTCTCCCTTCAAATCTGTCAGTATGTGTTTCATATATTTTGGGGCTCTCCTGTTTGGTGTATATATATTTATAAATGTTACATCTTCCTTTAGAATTGACCCCTTTATCAGCATGTAAAGACCAACTTTGTCCCTCATAACTGTTTTTTACTTAAAGCCTATTTTATCTGATATTAGCATAGCCACCCCAGTTCTCCTTTGATTGCTGCTTTTGTGGTTTATTTTTTTTCCCCATCCTTTCACCCTCAACCTACTTGTATCTTTGACCTTTAGGTGAGTATCTTGTAGATAGTATACAGTTGGGTGATGCTTTTTATCCATTCTGCCAATTCCTACCTTTTAACTAGACAGTTTAATCCATTTACATTTAAAGTCACTCCTGATAGTACAGGATTTTCTTCTGTCATTTTGCTATTTAGTCTTTGTAAATCTTCTACCTTTTTTTTTTTTTGTCCCTCTCCTGTTAAAGCCTGCTTTTTTATTTTTTTAAGATTTATTTATTTATTTATTTATCCCCCCCTTGCTGCTTATGCTTGCTGTGTCCATTCGCTGTGCTGTTTCTTCTGTGTCTGCTTATCTCCCCCTTGCTGTGAGGTCTTGCTGCATCAGCCCACCGCACTGTGCCGGGCCGGCCTGACCTCACAAGGAGGCCCTGGGAATTGAACCCGGGGCCTCCCATATGGTAAACGGGAGCTCTATGGATTGAGCCACACCCGCTTCCTAAAGCCTGCTTTATATTTATTTGCTTTCTTTTGTTATACCATATTGAGTGCCTTCTCATTTCTGTCTGGATATATTTTTCATCTGTATTCCTTGTAGTTACCATAGGGTTAAAATTTAACATACTAAATATATAACAATCATATTTGGTTTGATACCAACTTAACTTCAATAGCATGCACATATACTTTTTCTAAACCCCTCCAGTTTTTGTACCTGCTGCTACTTATATCTTTGTACATTGTATGTCCAAAAATATAGATTTATCATTACTTTTTATGTATTTGCATTTTAGCATCTGTAGGAAGTAAGAAGTGGAGTTACATACCAAACAATACAATATAATAATACTGGCACTCATAAATTACCCAAATGCTACCTTTACCACATGCTGCTTTGAACCACTGTCTGGTACCCTTTCCTTTCAGTCTGAAGAACTCCCTTTAGAATTGCTTGTATGACAGGTCTAGTGGTGGTGAATTTCCTCAGCTTTTGTTTTTCTGTGAATGTCTTAGTCTCTTTTGAAACAGTCTTTCCAGATATAAAATTCTTGCTTTGCAGCTATTTTCCTTCAGCACTTTAAGTATTTCAAGTCACTGCCTTTTTGCTTCCATGGTTTCTGATGAGAAACCAACACTCAATCTAGTTGGGACTAACTTGTACATAGCATGTTGCTTTTGTCTTGCAGCTTTCAGAACTCTCTTCTTGTCCTTTGCATTTGATAGTACAGTCAATATATGACAGGGTGTATTTTTCTTCATGTTTTCTGGTTGGTGTTCTCTGAGCTTCTTGGATGTGCATATTCATGTCTTTTGCTAAGTTTGGAAAGTTCTCTGTCATTATTTCTTTGACTATTCCTTTGGCCCCTTTCTCTCTTTCTTATCCTTCTGAGACTCCCATAATGCATATATTAGTGTGCTTCATGGTGTCCCATAGCTGTCTTAGGCTATTTTCATTTTTCTTTTTCCCTTCTGCCCTCAGCCTGGCTCATTGCAGGTGTCCAGTGTTAAAGTTCACTGATTCTTTCTTCTGCCAGCTCTAATTTGCTCTTGAAACCCTCCCAGGCCTTTTTCATTTCAATTATTGTGGTCTTAAACTCTAGTAGTTCTGTTTCATTCCTTTTTAAAATTTCTATCTCTTTACTTAGACTCTCACATTATTCATTCATTGTTTTCCTGATATCCTTTAGTTCTTTCTCTGTACTTTCCTTCATCTCCTTGAGGATTTTTTTAAAAAGATTTTTTAAATATGTCTACATTCTCATCTTCTTCATTGGTGTTTTCTGTATTTTTATCCTCTTCCTTTGGATTGGCCACCATTCCTTGTTTCTTTGTTTGTCTTGTACTGATTTGTTGTACCCTGTAAATTTAAACATTTTTAAATGTTAACCTGGGATTTACTTCCTGGTATATATGTTTCATGGTTTTGTAACCAGCTGGCACTAAGACAGAGGTTTCTTGAGCTTCAGCCTTTCTGAAGAAGGTCTTCCCAAGGTGAATGCAGTGTGCAAGGTTGTCCCTGTCTTTCTAGGCCTCTGTTTTGTCCTGGGATTTTGCTTATTTATTATTTTGGAGTTCCCCTGTTTATAGGAGTTTGATTGTTCCCTCTGTTTCCCAAGGGACAAACCTCTCTTTCCCAGGTATTTGAAGCCAGCAGACCTTTGTCCCAGACTGTCTGCTTCCATAGATTTTTACTCTCCTTTCTCACTACTTTTGCCTGGAGAGAAAATTCTGGGTGGAGTGTCATCCTGGGGAGGGTTTTCCCAACTTAGTCTTTCCCTGGCAAAACAGGGCCAGGGACCCATGAAAAGGGCACAGACCAGCTTCAAAGTGCCCCATGGAGGGGGTCAGAAAGGGCCAAAATTTTCTCCAATGGCTCCCCAAAGCTGAACTTTCCTGGCCTGCCCAGCAAATGAAGCCCTTCCTCTAACCATTCCCTATAGCCCTGAGGAAGTACTGCCTCTTTAAATCTCCACCACCTCCACCCCTGTCCAGATATGGTTGAAACAATGGTTGCTGCTGTCTTTGTCCGGGGTGGGTTGAAACAATAGCCTCATAGAAAGAGTTAGGTAGTGTTCCCTCCTGTTCAATTTTTTTGGAAAATTTTGAGCAAGATAGGTATTAATTCTTCTTGGAATGATTAGTAGAATTTACCTGTGAAGCCATTTGGTCATGTGATTTTCTTTTTCGGGAGATTTTTGATGACTAATTCAATTTCTTTGCTTGTAACTGATCTGTTGAGAGCTTCTATTTCTCCTAGAGTCAGTGTTGGTTGTTCCTGTCCTAGGAATTTGTCCATTTCATCTAGCTTGTCTAATTTGTTGGCATACAGTTGTTCATATCATCCTCTTATGATCCTTTTTTATTTCTGTGGGGTCAGTAGTAATGTCCCTGCTCCCCCCCCCTTGTTTCTTATTTCTTGTGTCTTCTCTCTTTTTTTCTTTTTCAGTCTAGGTAAGGGTTTGTCAATTTCATTGATCATTTAAAAAAAAAACAGCTTTTGGTTTTGTTAATGCTCTTTACTATTTTTTTATTCTCAATTTCATTTATTTTTGCTCTAATTTTTGTTATTTCTTTCCTTCTGCTTGCTATTTGTTGTTATTTTTCTAGTTCCTCCAGGTGTGCAGTTATGTCTTTGCTTTTAGTTCCTTTTTCTTTTTTTAATGTAAGTGTTTAGGGCTATAAATTTCCCTCTCACCACTGCCTTCACTGCATCCCATAAGTTCTGCTATGTCACATTCTTGTTTTCATTCATTCAAGATATTTACTGATTTCCCTTGCAATTTCTTCTTTGACCCACTGATTGTTTGAGTGTATTATTTATCTTCCATATATATGTGGATTTTCCAGTTCTCTGCCTATCATTGATTTCCAGCTTTATTCCATTATGATTAGAGAAGACAATTCATATAATTTCAATCTTTTTAAATTTAGTGAGACTTGTTTTGTGATAGACCGAAATGTGGTCTATCCTGGAGAACGATCCATGTGTACTTCAGAAGATTATATATCCTGCTGTTTTCAGGTGCAGTGTTCTGTTTATGTCTGTTAAGTCTAGTTCATTTATCATATTATTCAAGTTCTCTGTTTCCTTACTGATCTTCTGTCTACGTATTCTATCTGTTGATGAGAGTGGTGTATTGAAGTCTCCAACTATTATTGTAGAGGTGTCTATTTCTGCCTTCCATTTTGCCAGTGTTTGCCTTATGTATTTTGGGGCACTGTGTTTAGGTGCATAAAAATTTATGATGGTTATTTTTTCTTGGTGGATTTCCCCTTTTATTAATATAAAGTTCCCTTCCTTGTGTCTTATAACAGCTTTTGACTCAAAGCCTATTTTGTCTGGTATTAGTAGAGCTATCCCAGCTCTTTTTTGGTTACTATTTGCATGGAATATCTTTTTCCATCCTTTTACTTTCAAGCTATTTGTGTCTTTGGGTCTAAGGTGGCTTTATTGTAAAAAACATAGTTGGATCATGCTTTTATATCCATTCAGCCAATCTGTATTTTTTGATTGGTGAATTTAATCCATTAGCATTCAGTGTTATTACTGTAAAGGCAGTATTTACTTCAGTCATATTGTCCTTTGGTTTTTTTGTCATATCTTCTTTTGTCTCTATTTTCTTTTATTGCAACCTCCTTTTCTGTGTTGTTTATCTTTCTTGATGTATCTGACTGATCCCTTTCTCATTTATGTTTCTGTGTATATTTTAAATATATTTTTGTGGTTACCCTGCGGTTTATATTATACAACCTACATCTATAACCTACTAATCTGAAAAGATACCAACTTAGCTTCAATAGCATAAATGTTCTCTGCTTCCATATCCCTCTGATTCCCCTCTTTTTGTTGTTTTTGTCCCACTTTACCTTTGTATTTCATGTCCATTATCAGGAAATATGCCTTTTTCTTGGTCACTTGCTCTGACTTTTACAGGAATTAAAGTGTAGAGTTGGATATTGAGGATACAGTACTATTGAGTTTTACACTTATCCTTTTAGTTACTTTTACTGAAGATCTTCATTTCTTCACACTACTCCAAACCATTCTCTCATGTCTTTTCCTTTTAGCCTGCAGAACTCCCTTTAGTAATTCTTATAGGGCAGGTCTTTTTTGATGAATTCTCTGTTTCTGTTTATCTGTGAATATTTCAAACTCTCCCTCATTATTGAAGGACATTTTTTCCAGACAAAGAATTTTGGGTAGGCAGTTTTCCCTTTCAGTACCCTAAATATATCATAGCACTGTCTTCTTGCCTCCATGGCTTCTGATGAGAAATCCGCACTGAATCTTATTGAAGATCCCTTGTATGTGATGAGTTGCTTTTATTGTTTTCAGAATTCTCTCTTTATCTTTGGCATTTGATGTTCTGATTAGTATGTGTTTTACAGGAGGTCTATTAGAATTTATTCTTTTTGGAGTATGTTGTATTCTTGGGCATGCATATTTGTCTTTCATAAGAATTGGGAAATTTTTGGCCATTATTTCCTCAAGTATTCTTTCTGCCCCCTTTCCCTTCTCTTCTCCTTCTGGGACACCCATATCACATATGTTTGTGCACTTCATGTTGTCACTCAAATCCCCAAGACACTGCTCAATTTTTTCTATTCTTTTCTCTATCTGTTCTGCTGACTGTATGACTTCTATTGTCCTGTCTTCTAGTTCACTGATTCTTCTGCCTGTTCAAATCTTTTTTTAAATGCCTGTAGTGTATTTTTAATCTTTATTATTGTGACTTTCATCTGCATAATTTCTTTTATGTTTCTTTTTATGCTTTCATATTCTTTATGCTCACATACTGACTTCTTAATATCATTTAGCTCCATATCCCTATTTTCCTTCATCTCCTTGAATTGATTTCAGAGATTTGTTTGAACTCCTTTGATTAGTTGTTCCATATTCTGTGTCTCCTCTGAAGTATCAATTTTTTCTCTTGACTAAGCCACATCTTTCTGTTTCTTAATATGGCTTGTAAGTTTTTGCTCTTGTCTGGGCATCTAATTATTTTGAAGAGCTAACTCTGAAGGTCAGTTTCCCCCTCTTTTTTAGGGTTTTATTGTTGATTGGCTTTGTGTTAAGGCTCTTTTGACACTTGGTCCAAATTATTCTGGAACTTTAGAGTAGCCCATGTTTAACTGTTCCAATTTTTTCAGCTCTTCTTTATCTGATTCTTGCCCTGGATATGCAATACAATTTTTAAGATTGTATTTTTTGTGCAATTGTTTCACCTCCAGGAGAAAGCTTCCTTTCCTCTGTTCCTTCTTCAGGAATCTTGACCCATTCTGTTTGTTTTTGTGCATAATTTTCGCCCCAGCACCTATGATTTGCTTAAATTCCCTCCCTCACTTGGTGCCTCCTTTTCCTTACACTTTTCAGTCCTGGGACCTGCGCTGTCTTACAGCAGTTCAGTTCCTCCCTTTTTTATGTGAGGCTTTTAGCCTCTGGTTTCTTCTTTGTTAGGTATCCTACCCTGGGGAACCAGATGGGGTCATTCCAGAAAGGCGGGTCATTCCA